>VZTV01118712.1:29420-41511 GCA_013400875.1 Anhinga rufa | reverse complement strand
GTGAGCAAACGGCTGTGCGGTGTTTAGCTGCCTGCCCGGTTAAACCAGACAACAATATTACACAGACAGGAAGCAATTTTTCCATGCTGTCAAATATACAGTAATATAATTTTCTTATGCCAAGGGTCAACCTTTATGTAATCCTTCATATAATCTTTCCACTGAATTTGAAAGGGTATAGAGGAGAATACAGAAATGGGTCCATCTTTGAAGCAGAATCCTGAGAGCTAATATTTTTTTGCTCTACCTCTGCCATACAAAATGGTGGGGTTTTGGGGGGTGTTTTTTTGTTTCTTTGTCAAAGGCTATGTTAGTTCACAGAGGAGACTGAGAAAAGATGTCATTAGGTACCTTTTTATTTTAAACCAGCCCAGTGACAGTGATGTTGGCTGAGTGCTCAGAGAAGCTCAAAGACATGTTTTAGATCTGATGCTAAATTCAGGCCTTGTTCTGGGCCTTCCCTGAGTGTTCTTCTCACTGATCCAGAAAATAACTGAGAAGTTGTTCATTTGGGCTGGAAAAGCAACAGTGACTGGATGCAAATACTGTCCCATCCCTCCTTGCTCTGCTTTTTGCTATGCATAGCAGTGTGTCTTACCAACATAGTCTGTGAGGAACTACCCAGGCTCAGCAGGACAGGGCTACCTGGTTGCTTCTTAGTGACCTGGGCCAAAGGCAGTGGTACCTCCTCAGTAAGACCTCATTCTTTTAAACCAGTATAGTGCTAGGAACAGGCTTCTCATTTCTGTTTCTAAATAAACCGCAATACAAACTCCTAAGTAATTTCCCCTTCCCACTCTTAGATCATTGTATACAAATGTCCCATGCAGTACACACTCACTCATGAGTGTCATGCTGGTGGGACCCTAAAAGCCACTTACTTTAGTGGAAAGCACCTGTAGGCACCACTTGAACTGTAGGCTACACTTTTAGGGTATAAGGAGGACTTAGTGGCTTCTTGGCCTTTATCCTGATTCTAGTCCAGTGCATGACTTTGTGGAATTCCGGGTTACTAGCACTTCACCCTGCATTGTTCCTATGCGGTTAGTGTGTGAGTGATGAATAAATTAAACAGATACTTAAGTGATAAGAAAGAAGTAAGCAGTCCTGTTTACAACCCTCATTTCTTCTATAAACTGTTGGGAAGTAAGTTAATCAGTCATTTAAGAAGTTCAAGGCAAAGTTGAAAGTTAACCTGTTAATGGCATTTTCCATTATATCAAAACTTCTTTTCTCTGTTACTGAACAGACAAAAGTTGGAAAACAGCTGGGAGCTTAAGGAGTGTTTAAATGCGGAGTTGGAAAAGGGAAAAAACATTGCTACAGGCCTTTGTTGAACCATTTTCCCAAAACTCCACATATCACTGCGACATATCGCTGGTTCTGTTTAGTTGAACACTGTGTCAGTGGCATGTAATTTCTATTACTACTGATAGTCTCTTTTTAAATCAGTCCAATGCCAGTTTTTAAACACAGCTGACACCTTTGCAGCAGGGCAAGAATGTTTGTACAGGTAAGCTGTAGCTTCCAATTTGCAACTTTCTACTTCAGTCTATGTTAATCGTTGTACCCTACTAGCTGGAGAGGTTGCCAAGGCTGGTACATTGACTGATAGGGATCTGACTGCTGACAACATATGTTTCCCTCATGAAGACATGCACACTTAGCTAAACCCAATTAGTTGCAGAGAAAGTTATGGCAAAATTAAAAAAAGAACTAAGTGCAAATAAATCCTGATGTTATCTCGATAAGAAAAAGGAGAGCTCTGCAAAGGAGGTAGCTAAGGTAACGTGGAGACAATGTGCCAGATAAATAACTAGTAATGTCAGACATCCCTCTGCAGAGTGATGGACAATGCAAATTGACCCTGAGCACTGTGGAAGTTATGAGAGGCCTAAACAACCATGGACAAGTTGGACAAGCAGTAAAACTAGAACTTACAGAGGCTAAGTGACTCAAGACTTCTGGAGAAGTTGAAGAAGTAAAAGCATTGTGTAAAGTGGTGAAGAAATCAAAAAGCCTGAAGACATCACTGCTCAACACAGGCAAGGGCTAAGCAGCCTGGCAATATGGCTGTGCCAATAACACAAACACAGAAAGTGTTCCTGAGAACTGGCAGTGAAATATGAGATGGTATTGAAAGTAGGAAGGGTGCATTCCAGTTGAGTGCCAGGTCCTGCTGTCATTTCCAGGTGTGTGCACCTTAGAAACTCTGGGTAAACAGGGTAGCAGGCAAAGGCTGAAGGGACACCACCTAGAGAGGAATTTCAAGGAGCAATGAACTCACTGGAAATGGAGAGTTGAGGGAAAAGACAATTTCAGACTTTGCTATAGCAAAAGGACAACATCAGATTAGAGTGGTATGAAACAGTTGTGGTTTGAGATGTTTGCTGCTCACCTTGTTACTCACAAAGTGCTGGGTGACATACACAGTTAGAGAAGGTAATCTCAGTCTTACGCTCCTTCCAAATTTGTTGTTTTTATTGAGCACTGCAGTCACAATACAGTAATGTGATTATAATATTAGTGTTGCATACTATAGTATAATCCTACTGTCACTGAAATCGGGAATAAAGCTCCTTAGCACCAATGTAGTATTTAGAAGCAGGCATTCCTTATTACAGCGCTGGATGCACGGGGGGTAATTCCTTCTAGCATGCATGCTGCAAGTCGTGAGAGACAAAGCTTACATTGCTCAGTTATATATATATGTATGTATTAGATTTCCTGGAATAGTTATACATATTCATTCACAGTGTGTTGCAAGATGTGTAGGTTTCAACTGGTGTTCTGACTCTTATGTAGGTGCAGATGTCCTTAGTTTCTTTTATCTTGGTCTCAGTTGGCATCTGCTGCTAGGCTGTTTGCACCCCTCCAGGATGTGCCCGATCACACTTGCGAAGATCATGTCCTTGACTATATTCTTGTCTGAGGCCCCTTACAACACTATTATTAATAGTAGAGTTGTTATATTGCTGTAGAACAGAAAGAGAAACTTGATATACTCATCGCTAGGAGAACTGCTTTGATATGGATACAGCAGGTAACCCAGCTCAGGATTTACACTGACCTCACATAAGCTAGGTATACGTGTGTTTAAGAAAATACATGAATATGTATAGTCGTATATGTATGTATTTAGTATCTATGCAGAGGCAAGCTGTGCTTTATTACATTTTAAAGCATTTTATGTTAGTTGTTTAATGGGCAAACTACTTACTCACGTGCATTATTTACATGAGCACTTTTTAAATATTTCCCTAAGAATGGGTGGGATTTTGAACGACTGTTTCAAATCAGTGTTTGGTGGGAGAATAAAAATACACAGGATTAACCTTGGTTTTTTCATTACGTTCCTTAACTGGACATTAAGGATATGAGATGGATTTGAAAATGCTACTTTTGGATGATCTAGCATTAGACTCCTTAGTTTATGCTGTTGACACTGGAGACTAGTAAACATACTTGGATTAAAGACATTTGCTATCGTTACGTGCACTGTTATTGTTGGCACACTGCCTAGACTTGCAGTAAATGGCAGAAGGCCAAAATGGTTGCATCTACATAAAACTACAAAATGCAAAACACTAAAATGCAGTAAAGTTGATATGGTAGGAAAAGCCATATGTTTGCTCAGTGCTGAAAGCCAGGGTGAAATTCGAGGTCATGGTACTTTGCTGAGAACTTCTGAATTGATGAAGTGATGGGTCAGTGAAGTCATCATGTTTTCTACAGAGCAAACGCATCAAACCTACCACTATTAGAATTAGCCTGTGCTACAGTATACTGATAGCATTACTGGAAGCAGTAGTATTAGACATGAACGAGGACCGGGTGCCGTGGACAGAAGAGTTCAATGCGTTGCAAGATGGCAGATACAAAGTGAAATGATTGCAACACAGATGAAGAAGGAATGAGGCTGGGAAACAGGGAAAGAGGTTAGTAACAGAAATATGTAAGTGCTACAGCTAAACATAAACACTGAAGAAAAACATTGCAATGCTGAAAAAAAAACAGCAGTCTTCCATCCAAGTGAGCTCAACCTCGAGAAAAACCCATGTGAGGGCCCTAAGTGCACCCTCCCCTCCTGGATGCTTGGCTGCTGGGGCTTGGGGCCAGCTTACAAACAGCACAGCCAAGGGCTGCCCCCTTCCTGCTGGAGATGTGGGGAGAGGCTCCCAGCCAGCACGGTGCCGTGGGGAAGCCACGGCAGGCGTCCCTCTCTGACCTGTGGGATCTGCTTTTAAGCTGAGGCTCCAGAGCTTTGCCCTTGCTGGAGCTACAGCGCCTGCTGCCTGGCAGCCCGTGGGCCGCTGATCCGGAGCTGGACCCTGTCCCTGACCTGCCGACTTGACTTCCCAGCTTGACCTTGGACCTGCCTTATCGCCATGGACCTGCCTGGCAGTCACTGGCCTGTGTCTGACCCTGGTAGCTGTCACCATGGATCTCGGCTCCCTGGGCTGTGGAGCAGCTCCCCGCAGCGCCCACTCTCAGCACAGCCCTGGGACCCTCTGCGACCCCCGCCTTGGCTCTGGGTCCCAACCTCCTCAGTGGCACCTGAATCCCTCTGCCCAGCCCTGAAGCCCTGTGGGGGCAACCCCAACTCCCCCCATGCTCCCAGAGCTCTCCAGGGACGGCCTGACTCCCTTGCCCCCACTGCCTGCGCTGCACCCTATAATGACTCCCCCGCAATATCAGCCCAGGCCCACCAGCCGCTGGGGACGGATCTATCACCCACCCTGCCCCGAGCCAGGGAGCTGCATGGACCCTGGAAATAGCTCCATGGGGACTCCCGACCCGGCCTGGGACTCATCAGACATCGCCCAGGCCCCACCCCACGGCCAGGGCACCTCATGCCCAGCACCTCTGACCCCAGGGCTGTGCGAGGGGTGAGGACACCCCCTGTTGATGGGGGGCTATGGCCAGGGCTCACCCCATCCCGTGGGGGCTGCTTTGAAGCCGAGACTTTGGTGCTGGATCCCTAGCACAGCCACGGACCCTGCTGCGGTGCAGCCCAGCCTGGTCCTGGCAGTGGGCCCTGCTGATCCTGGCCCAGACCCCTACCCGTGGGCTAATGGCCGAGCCCAGCCTCAGCCTGGCCCCGTCCCTGGGGAAGTGCCCGATATCTGGGGCTGGGGTTGCCCTGGTGCCCCCCGGCTGCCCTGCTCCTGGCTGGGGTGGTGGGATGGGCCCTGGCTGCCGGGTCCTGCCCCGATGACACCCCCCAGGGAGCCACACCCTGAGAAGCTGTTATTCAAATGTCTGGGCATCAAGGACAGAAACCATGGTAGAACTGGGGGATCGGAAATCCTGTCTATGCAGAGTTCACATTATCTGATTGTGTAAGTAGTTCTGAAAGAGTATATTTAAAAATACGTGCAAATAACCGTTCCTGACTACTGTGCCAGGTTATTGAGTATGGACATAGAGAGAAAAAAGCTTAACATGAAGAATAAACCCAAAATAATATTGTAAATTTTGAAGATACGGTCCGACTGTGCCAAAGTAATTAAAATTGCATAAAATATTTTGACATAAAGTAACAATGTTATGAAAACTAATAAAGAAAACGAACTACTGAATGACTTTCCTAATACTATGTTTTGCAGATCAGAAAAGGTTTTTGTGCCTTCACAATATTCCACCTGATGATACAACTCTTTAAAATTGCAACATATGATCAGATTTCAAAACTCTCTCCACATCTCTTTAGCCTATCTCATAAGGAGTGTGGCAAACACATCACTTTGCCTCTACCAGCCTGCTGTAGTGCCAGCCCTCTAGGATGCTATCACTTCACATGCGATTTAAGTACGAAGGAAAAATGTGTTGCTGCTTTCCTGCACCGATTTACATCCCCACCTCCTCCAAGAGGATGCTTCCACCCAGCCCACATGCCATTTTGGTGTGGTGGGGAAGCAACCCCTCCTCTGAATTACTACATTTGTTGGGCATCTGCCAATGTGCAGCTCTAATGACTTTTGCTATGCTGCTTATCGTTCTTTCCCTAAAGGCAGTAGAAATGTATCTGTTTGTAGGCACACATAAGTACTCCTTTTGTCTTAAAATAACTGAGATACAGAACATGATATGCAAGTTCCTCTGAGCAACAAATAAGCGCTTTAGTACCACCTTGTCTACTGACAAAGGCTAGGTGATTTCCCCTACAGCTGATGCACCAAACACAGAACTATGCCTACACACCCAGGCATCAGTTCCTGTGACCTGCTCTGAAAGCAGAATTTGGTAGAGTTTAGCACTTTTACATCACAGAGGAATAATAGGGCCATTAACACATTTGCTTGTCACCACTGACATCCCAAATCCATGACATGCCAGACACACCTCTTCATCACCTTAACCAAGGTCTAATACCAGGAATTGGATAGGTTCTTCTTGCAGATTCTTTGGATTGCTTCTGGGAGCAGTCCATAGCGCTCCATTCTAGCTCCAGCTGTGTTTGCCTCAGACCATTTCTTCTAGAGCAGGAAAGGACTCTTGAGGTTATATATTCTACTTTTCCTTCTTGAATCTTAGCAGTACTGCTTACCCTGCCAGAAAGCCCAAACTTAGTGTTTCATACAACACATAGGAATTAGCTTTCAGATCTGGCTCGTCTCCAGTCTTCCCTTCAAAGGGAAGCTTATTGCAATATTCAGGAAACCCTCCACCTCTTCAGTTTTCAGGTAGCAATGCATTAGACCAAGCCATGATTGAGAGCAGCCGACACTGCCCAGAGCCTACGTTCGTAAAACTGAAGCAAGCCAGTATTGTTCTGACAGCCTTTCTGAATGTCTTAGCCCACAGAGCCAAGGCAACGCCATCAAGCTTGCCAGGAGCAGTGAGATGACTACATAGATCTGTCTCACACCTCCAAATGGACCAGGTGGAGAGCTTATGTGAGGAGCTAAAGGTGTGGCACAGCTCTTTGTTTGCTAGTGTATTCCTGGCTTACCACCCAACTGGATTTAGGCCCAGCAGCTACAGCCCTTTTCTTAAATCCATCCTTGCTGCTAATTAAAAAACATACCCAGGCAGTCCATCACCCATGACTCACACACCTGACTGAGAACTTCTAACCACATTAATGTCTTCCAAAATTGCCAGGAGCCAGTAAAGCATGATCACAGCCCTCCATGGGTAAGCCCAGCTTCACCTGTCTTGTAAATGGGCAGATGAATGCAGTACTGAGAGTAGCCAGGAAGATGTTCAGTGGCATCTGAGACCTTCTCTGCAGGGCAAGTACTGAAGAGATGGGGAATTGCAATGCTGCATCTTGCTCATGACTCACTAGCTGCCTCTCGCATGGATTACTGGCTCTTGATATTGCAGCACCTTAAGGCAAGAAAGAAGCCTTAAAATCTTTTCATCTTTCTGTATGTCACAACATGGATTAGATTTCAACAATTTCCCCTTTTCACTGAGGCTAGTCTGACTAATGTCTATCTTTGGAGAAGGCATTCACTTTTGATTTAATGGATAAAGATGTAGACAAGAATGTGTTGCTGAGCAGTTTGCTCCAAGTGTTATCCCGAAAAGCAGGTTCTTTCACCCGGTGTGCAAAACGCCAAACTACACACAGAGCAGAGGTGTTTTATTTAATCCATTTTTGCACAAAGACAGGTGCTAGGTGGTAACCCCACAAAGCTAGCACACCACACCAAGAAACTACAAGGCATTTATATGTTAAATGTGTCAGTCACAGGTCATATTCACACGCCTCAGCTAATAATTGGTTAATTTCTTTCTCGCTTTAAGTTAAAGGTACAGCTTCCTTTACATTTACCACCCATGCTCAGAGAGTAAGGGGCTTTTTGGGGGTGGGTGGGGGTGTTTTTGCCTGAGAAGTTCTGACAGACTGAAAAGCCAAACTCCAGAATACTTCAGGACAAGAATTAATGCAATTACTCCTGCAATTTCATGACAGAAGTGGTGATGTCTGAGGAAAAGCTTTGCCATTTCTTATAGCAGCGTGGGGTCTGCAGGCTGAGACTAAAGGAATTTTTTTAGCAGGGTGACAGTATTTATTTGTGATTATGTTAATGTTTGTAGTTTATTGTTTTTTCATTTGGCTTGGGAAGGGAAGGATGGGGGTAGGAATGGGGAATGTTATCACTGGGAAGCTTTTGCTGGAATAGTTGAGAACTGACAGTGATGTTGTTCAGAGGCCAAGCTTTGGCAGGAATGAACACTTTGTACTCCCATGTAGACCTGGCTTCTCAAGGCTCCAGGAGCAGAGTGCAGGTGAGAAGAGCTGTGCCTTCTCCCATCTGGTCCTTAGCTCTGGCCTGAGGGAATTCTTCTTTTCCTCTCCCTCTCCCCACCTCTCCCTCCTGAAGCTGATGGCAGGGTAAGGAACAGAGCAGAGAGGGAAAAGAAGAGGAGGGGAGGGAAGAAGAGGGGAAGATGGGTGAGGGAGGACTGCAATCAGTCACAGTCACTGGCTAGTGTTTATCCATTCCTGAATATGGATGTGCATTGGTATGCTCAGTGGGACAATGTCTAGGGCTGAAGCACATGCTTAACACATAGTGGGAATAACAGCTTCTCTGTTATGTTCCAAAAGCCTATTTTGCATTTATTGTTCCTGGACATCCTGAACCAAACCTTGATACTCACCCTGGGTGACTGAGCTGATCGATACTGAGCTGAGCCAGTATCATGGGGAAGAGCTTTGAAAACTTTCATATTGTCCAAGTCAACATCATCTCCTTCTCTCAATCATCTTTCATTTTGCATGCATAAATTGTGGGTTTGTCTTTCTTTAATATTGAGTTCTTTACTCACAGCCAAGAGATAATTCAATCTGGAAGCTTTTTCATTTTTGAGGAAAGAACGTAAAAGAGTGTCTAAAAGAGACTGTGTACAGATGTAGGGCAAAATAAGACTGCTGACAGAACTTTAGTGAGCATAGAACAAAAAGTACTTTTTCATTTGAGCTGGCAACTACAATCTTTCTGAATGTTCTGTATCTCCTTGGCCCTGCCAAACTTGTTACCTATCATTTGCTTTTCGGAATTGTCCAATTCCGAAAAGCAAATGGTTCTCAGAGATTTGGAAGGGACTAAGTGGAAACACCTTCTGCAGCAGGTATTTTACAGCTCTCTGAGTGATGCCATGCCAAAGCATCTATCATGTTACACATGCATTCCAGATGTTCCAGTGTTTCTCCCTGTGCCTTTCAACAGATTTGCAGTGGGCTCAGAAAGTAGAGGACTTTGGTTTAGACAACTGTAATCAGATGTCAATACAATCTCTTGTTTCCTATAAATAGCATGTACAGTTCAGTAATGGTGAAAAACATGCTCTTTGCAAAAAAAAAAAAAAAAAAAGTTTGATTTGCCATTCTCTTCTGGTATTCATTATTGTTCCAATGCAATACAATTCATCATGCTAATTCTTGCAAGAAAACGCATTTCTTGACAGGTATATACCCATTGTCTGACTCTTGGTTGATGATTTATAATCTTCTTAAATAACTGGTTTATTTGGGATTTTATGGAAGTAAGAGTTGTATGTTTACTGAGAAGGGCAATCGTGAAAGAAGAATAACTACTGAACTGCCACCTCCTCAGCTCTGAAAACTTACAAAATCTCATTCAGAGAAGAGAGAAAAAAACACATTTAAAATGCTGAATTATTTGTCTACCCACCACATTCAGCTGCATTACACACACAGTTCACAGATCTCCATCCAAAGTCCAGCTCCAAGAGCAGAGCCTCATTTGGCCATAGCTCCACCGAGGTCAGTGGAACTGCCCTTGGTGTTAACACCTTCCACAAAGCTGACCTGTTTCATTCTCCTTTCATATTTTCTACCTACTTCAGGTGGTTGAATACTAGCACTGCCTCTTGAACACAGGTAGAAAGATAACGTTTTGAAAGTCATGCTTACAAAATATGTCTTTTATCTTCTTTAAATGAAAGCATGGAATTTGTACCTTTGCCATTGAGTACTTTCCTCTGATAAAACTAAGATAAGGATGTGACTACACATACAAACAATGAAACTAAAATTAAGAGTGAAATACTGGTTTGAGGGGATACATACTGCCTTAGAAAAAGAAAATATGAAGGCAGTCCATATCACTAATGTGATATGTGTATCACTAATGTGATTAGATTGCAAAAAATAAGGAAGAAACCATCTAGACAAGAAAACATCTAGGTCAAACTGCCTTAAAAGATGACCTACTTGGGTAACACTGGTAAAAACCACCTAACTCAATTTTGCAGAGGAACAGAAACCTTGGTAATTGTATCTAAAAGGTAAACAGCTCTGATAATTTGGAATTATTGTGGTAGAATGTAACTTTTGGGAATCCAAATAGGACGTGATGCTTTGGCAACAAATTCCTTTGTGGTTTCTGTATGTTCTTGATTAGCCTCTTTTGCTCCCTGTCTCTGTTCTTTGTTGATCCTGTTGTGCCACCTCTCCCTGTTTTCTGACCAGCCCTCTACTACATATGAATTCTGTAATGTAAAACCTTGGCAGACATAAGCAGATGTAATCTCAGAATATTAGCTACCCGAGCTGCTTTACACCTCCTTGTGCTCACAAACTTTCTACAGATATATTGAAAATATGCATTTCCTGTTTCCTTAGAAGCAGTAGAGCATATTATTTCTGACTGTGAGAGATGACAGATTCTTCTCCAAATAGTAATCTAAACATCAGGAACTGATGTAATTCTAAACTTGTTTTTGAAAAGTGTGCTTTATGGAAGATCTGGTTCTGGGGTAAAACTTTAAACTAAGTGGTCACAAGATGATTCAGTTTAAGAAAAGGTGAGAAATTAAGGTAGTTTTGCGACTAAGCTCCCTGATTTTGAAAGCAGAAGTGGTGAGTAGTGGTGAGAAGTGGTGGTAAGGACTTAACAGTAAAATCAGCTGCATTAAATTTAGGGATTGAATGTAGAGGAAGCCTGTAATCTGCAGCTACAGAAAAGGGAAAAAACTATTTCAGACCAACTGGATGAATAGGAAAAAGTGAGAGACCATTTTAGCCTGCTAAAGTACTTATCTGTAGTTCAGAATGCAGTGGGATAACATTAGGAATGCCAAAAATCAAACCAACTCAAAGCTCACAGAGAACTTCAAAGTAAATGGCAAAAGGCCTTGAGATGTACAAAGTAAGAGAGGACAAAGAAAGAAAATGTGGATTAAGAGTATGGAAAGAAGGAGGTAAATATTAATGCTCTGCTGGCATGAACCCAAAATGACAGGTTGGATCCAATAAGGGACGTGGGTTCTGCGTCAGCACCTCCTTTGGGAGTGCCCATGCAGGTGCCTATGCAGTTCTTTGTTATGCATTGACTGAACTGGATTTGTAGCCTAGGGTAGACAAAGCACTGTGAATGGGATTTGTAGCACCAGAAGGCTGTAGAGTTAAGGGCTTCTTTAAATACATCAGCAGTAAAAGGAAGACTGGGGATACAGTGGGCCCATGGCTGAACCAGGCGGGGGCCCTGGTGAAGCAGGATGCAGAGAAGGCAGAGTTACTGAATGCCTTCTTTGCTTCGGTCTTCACTGCTAAGGCTGGCCCTCAGGCATCCCAGCACCCAGAGGTGAGAGAGAAAATCTGGAGTAAGGAGAACTTCCCCTTGGTTGAGGAGGATTGGGTCAGAGGTCACCTAAGCAACCTGGATCCTCGGAAATCCATGGGCCCTGATGGGTTGCACCCACAAGTGCTGAAGGAGCTGGCAGAAGTTCTTGCTGAGCCACTCTCCATCATCTTTGAAAGGTCATGGAGGACAGGAGAGGTGCCTGAAGACTGGAGAAAGGCAAATGTCACTCCAATCTTCAAAAAAGGCAAGAAGGAGGACCCGGGAAACTACAGGCCAGTCAGCCTCACCTCCATCCCCGGAAAGGTGAGGGAGTGGCTCATCCTGGAGGTCATCTACAAGCAAGTAGAGGAGAAGAAGGTTATCAGAAGTAGTCAACATGGATTCACCAAGGGGAGATCATGCTTGACCAACCTGATAGCCTTCTATGATGGGGTGACTGCCTGGGTCGATGAAGGGAGAGCAGTGGATGGTGTTTACCTTGACTTCAGCAAGGCATTCGACACTGTCTCCCATAACATCCTCAT
>VZTV01118712.1:10159-29093 GCA_013400875.1 Anhinga rufa | reverse complement strand
CCAGTTCAAGAAGGACAGGGAGCTGCTGGAGCAAGTCCAGAGGAGAGCCACAAGGATGATCAAAGGACTGGAGCATCTCCCTGATGAGGAAAGACTGAGAGACCTGGGCTTGTTCAGCCTGGAGAAGAGAAGGCTGAGGGGGGATCTTATAAATATCTGAACGGTGGGTGTCAAGAGGATGGGACTGGACTCTATTCAATAGTGCCCAATGACAGGACAAGGGGCAATGGGCACAAGTTAGAACACGGGAGGTTCCACTTAAATATGAGGAAAAACTTCTTAGCTGTAAGGGTGCCAGAGCAGTGGCACAGGCTGCCCAGAGAGGTTGTGGAGTCTCCTTCCCTGGAGACATTCAAAACCCACCTGGACGCGGTCCTGTGCCCCCTGCTCTAGGTGTGCCTGCTCACATAGGGGGGTTGGACAAGATGATCTCTGGAGGTCCCTTCCAACCCCTACCATTCTGTGATTCTGTGATTCTGTAAGGCATAGGTAAGACCTAATAGAGAGTACCAAAGGGTTGTCTAAAATGCTGTCTGTCTCCTGGATTTAAGCATCCTATTAAAGGCTACAAGAAGTGCCCCAGTGAGGCCTGGAGCAGTTCTGTGCTTAATAAATATATTATACATTGGGTTGCAGATGACTGGCTCATGGCTTCCTTATCAAAGATGGGAAAGAGGAATAAATGGAAAAAGGCAGCAATCAGTTCTGAACAATAGTATATTAATTAAAGCCGTCAGCAAAGAAGTAGAAGTCCCATTCCTTGACTTACGTAAATCCAAACCCTCAGCTCCTAGGTGAATCCTGCAGACTACATGACCAGTGGATTATGGAGCAAGAGGGATGGCACTGCCCTAGGCAGCCACACAGCTGCCAATGCAAGATTCATGATTTCAGAAAAGACATCAGACCTGACCCTGGGGCCTAGCAAGTAAGGGACATAGTCAAGATAGGGAGACACCTAACATCATCTCGTCTTTCAGTTCTTGTATGTTTTATGTTATCCAGTGTAACAGAATAAAAAGCTGAAATAATTTTGGTGTGAGGAACCATCTAAACACAGGCTGATGTAAAGAGTCTAGGCATGTGTTATTTTTACCCCTCAAAATCAGTAAAGCAGAAAAACTTCCCTCTGGTTTGTTCTCCCCTCATAAATGGTATAAGCATTTAGTGGGACACAAACTCTTTTGTCAGTGTGCAAAATTTTTTTAGATTCTTCAGGGCAATATTTAAGCAAAAATGGTACAACATCTTTATAGTTTCCACATGAGTGAGGAAATCAATACCTCCTGCCATACAGTGCAGAAGCAATCTGTGCAGGGTTCACTTTCTGGATGCAGATTTAGGCTCTTTCTCCTGTGGCAATGCTTCAGTGCCTCTGTATCCTTCAGCTTCCAAAAGGTGCCTGCAACGTGACCATGCTGCTGGAACTGCTTCTTTCTACCAAGGTCTTGAGGGAGTCATTGTCACTAGGCCAGTTTTACAAATTAAAAATTCCTGCATCTCTAATAACTGGATCATCTGCAAAATCTTTTAATCTAATTTCCAAGTGTTTCAAAGTGACAGAAGTCCCATTCTTTGCTGCAAAAAAAGGAACAGCAGGTCTACCAGTTCCCCTGTTTCTTGAATAGTTTGAATAGAGGCAGAGCTTTTACCTTCCTCAGGAGACAGTCTTAAATCTTTTGATTACCTCAGGGTTCATATGGAGAAAACCCAACACATTTGCTAAGATGTTTGACCTGACCTGTATTTGGAAACTCAGGCTTGGGGTTTATGTAGATGATGTCTACTTTAAAGTCTCTATCTCATGCTTTCCATGAAGTTTCAAATGGATGGAGTGCTTTAAATTGATAGGCAGTACTACTACTCTCTAGTTAAAATGCAAACAAAACAATGCCATTAAAAAGCCCAGTTCTTTAAAACTCTCTTATGGTGATTTTGTTGAAAAATCTCTAATGGACTCCATTCAGGCATGCTACAAACGTGCCACAAATTGGGCTTGTGGAGGATAACATAATAGTACTTAAGAAGTTTACTGCATCTCACTAAGTGTTCTGTAGTCACTCACAAGAATATGTACTAAGATCCTAATCCTGCAAGAGCAAACTGATTTTTTTTTTTTTGCAATTGCTTTGCAGTGAAATCAAGTGGATTGCCTTAATGTGCAAGTTCATCATTGCTCATGTTTGCAAAGCCCACTGACTTAGTCATGCATTAGACTTATGTTATATCATCTAAATTAATGTAGGGCCCAGGCACCTACATACCCTGCCAGTCTCAAATCCAGGGGCTGCTGTCCTATTACAGCGCTCCTGGGAACGCCTTCAAGGCCAAGGTCCTGTACAACCAAATGCAACAGGAAGACTAAAGCTTTTTATGAATATATTAATGTCACAAGCACTAGCAGATAAAACAGAAAACAAAATTATCCAGTTCATGAAGCAGAGCTGAGCGATGACCTCATGCTGCTCACCAGCTAGTTGGTGTGTGTTAGCTGCTGCTGTTAGGCTGATGTCACCTTTAATGCAACAAGTGCATCATATTCTCAAGTCTTGTGTTTGCCTGGACATGGTCCGTCTTCCCTTATTTCTTCAGCCAGTAGCAAGTGGCTCAGCATAGGCACCACCGTAGGCACCAGAACTGTCCAAAGGTGGTACACAGAAACACATGAGAGAGAAAAGTCAAATATTCCCCATACTTCAAGGTTGTCATGGTTTAGCCCCAGTCAGCAACTAAGCACCACGCAGCCACTCGCTCACTCCCCCCACCCCTGTGGGATGGGGGAGAGAATCGGGAGAGCAAAAGCAAGAAAACTCGTGGGTTGAGATAAGAACAGTTTACTAATTAGAATAAAATAGTAATAGTAATAATGGTAATGATGATGATGATGATGATGATAATAATAGTAATGATGATAATATAATGAAAAGGAAAATAATGAAGAGAGAAATGAAACCTGGGGGAAAAAAAAACAAGTGATGCAACCACCACCACCCACTGACCAACGCTGCCAGTCCCCAAGCCGTGATCGCTGCTTCTGCTGGCCAACTCCCACCAGTTAATATACTGGGCATGATGTCATATGGTATGGAATATCCCTTAGGCCAGTTTGGATCAGCTCTCATGGCTGTGTCCCCTCCCCTCCCGGCTTCTTGTGCTTCTTGTGGCAGAGCATGGGAAACCGGAAAAGTCCTTGGCTAGTACAAGCACTACCTAGCAACAACTAAAACATCAGTGTGTTATCAATATTGTTTTCATACTAAATCTAAAACACAGCACTACACCAGCTACAGTGAAGAAAACTAACTCTATCCCAGCTAAAACCATGACAACAGTCTTTGCTATCTCTTCCCATCCATCTCTAACCAACCTGCATCTCAGAGGCCTCAAAGCTTGGCTCTGCCCTCATCTTCTCCAAAAACTGCAGTGGTACCACACTTCAGAGACACAAGATGGCATAAGATGACCCACTCACCAGCTGTCTTACTCCTACCTAGTTTCTGGCTAGACTGGATACAGAAGAAGGGAACACTATTCAGTGTACCCTGTGCCACCTACATAGCCTAAAATTGTGTCCCTGGCACTGCTTAGTTTACTAGTACAGAAGTGGTGTTTCTTTGTCAAAGGCGTCCCCAGCAGAATAGCGTTAGCAAACAAGGCTTTCAGTGTTGGCTGGATGTCCCGCCACTCCTCTGCAGAGATGCACCCACCCCCACAGTCTAGCCCACTTGCTCTGGGGGAGGGAAAAATACTTTCCAGGACTCTTAGAAATGCACGCAGCCTGCCAGAGCTGGTGATGTGGAAAGGCACCATCTCTGACAGAAAATAAGCTTTGGTCTCCCTTGTCTGAGAAAAAAGTCTTCATGGGTTTGTCCTGGAAAAATACCAGAGCCTGGTTTTGGCAGGGGGCTGTGCCTGCAACAGATTGCGAGCTCCTTCTGCAACGAGGGTGAAAAACAGGAACAGGCCTCAAGGTGCTGTAGGGAGCTTAGACATCTTGTTTTGTCCTTGGGGCTTTCTCATTAGATAGTTGTGTGTTGTTCTAACCACATTAGCTGGCTGAGTTGCCTGGGCTGAGTTGGCTGGAGCTAAAAGATATAGGCAAAAAGCACAGTTAATTCAGGAGTCTTCTGTGAAAGATATAGCCAGGAAAGTTTCACCTGATGTTGCGGAGTCTTTCAGACCTCTGGCAGTCAAGGCCCACTATCCAATGCCGAATATCTGAATTTTCTATGGTGGTCTGAGTGCGGCAGTTCCCATGTTACACTGCCTTGGGAGGCCCATAGGGAACACAGTATTGTCATTCTTTGCCTTGTAAGGGTTCACATTTGCCCATGGCCTTTGTGAGCAGAATGAAAATTATCATCTTGGATATCAGCAATGGTAACTGGCTTTTGTTGGGTTGCAAACACATCTTGTTGCAGAGATGGGCCTTACTGCCTAAAGTACTCCCTTCTCCTGGCTTTGCCTGTGTCCCCCAAAAGGATGTGAGCTCTGCCCTCCTGTAGTCTGAGCTCTTCTGAATCTGGAGCACCCAAAAAGAGGTTGGATCCAGGCATCCTGCCAAAAGCCAGGGACGGAGAGAAGCACATGGCTCGCTGTGGGATAGGGTGGGGAGGCAGAAAGGTCCTGCCACATGCCAGCTTTTGGGCCAGCTGGGCCTGTGGGAATGGGTTCAAGTCAGTGACCTCAGCAGGGCTGCCAGCTATACCCCAGGAAAACCCCTGGGGGACAATATGGAAAGCTGATAGCCGGGAGGGCTGGTTCTTGATTTTTACCTCCTGTTTTGCTCTCAGCCCCTGATGGATAAAGGCACGAGGCAGCTGTGTGACATGGTCAGCAGGTGTATATGGATCACAAGGGGAGTGTGTGATACAGGCACCCTGTGGGAAGGGTGGGGAGTGTGGTACAGGTATGATGCTCCACCTTTGGGCTCCGTCACTGTGAGAGCTCTGCAGCGTATACAGTGCTCTCCTAGGGAAAACTGCCTAACTGAGTAGCGATTCCTTTTTTAAAATGGTTGTTGGAGATGTTATTGGTGCTGTTCATCCTTCATACTATGGCTAAAGCACTTGCGCTTGAAGTGTGCATTTAACGTTCAAGGTGGCATAGCTAGGGAGAAACTGTTCTTTTAAAGCATGTCCCCATGGATGTCATGGTACCCATTAAAATAGGGCAGCTGGTAATAAAATTCTACATAAGGGCATAGCAAAGATAAGTGGCTTCTTATTTCTTTGTAATTTTCAAAGAATGCATTCACGTTTAAATATGTACTTTTTTTTTGTTTGTCTGCTGTGATCTTCCATATATCAGATCTCTTTCTGGGAAGGAGAGGAGACCAACTGGATGGAGCCAGTTGTGTGTAGCTGTTTAGGGAAGTGGCTGTGTCTATGTCTGTGCAAGAATATGTGCTGTGCATGCTTTCGATCTTGATTGCATCCTCTGACTAATATAGAAATGCATCTATGTAATCATAAAAATCTGCTTATAATAAAAATGAAAAGGTTCATTTCTCCAGTGCCTTGTGCAGATGTTATTGATAACGCCTTTTATGTGAAAGAAAATGAACAAAGGAGACCTCTGACTTTCAAAGACACAAAAGAAAGGAAAAACCCCAATACTGTGCCAAATTTTAAAAAGAGAAACTCTTAAGGGAAAGAAAAAGAGAAAGTTTGAGAGTGCAGAGTAAAAAAGCAAGTATTAAAAACTGAAAAAAAGTCTTGTCACTACCACATTCATTAGAAAAATTCCATTCTGAGTACTCTTTGAAAATATCAAAGCTTTATATCCCAGCAACAAATAAGAAACATAAATTAAATCAGGAGGGTTGCATTACATTATATATTGCTTCAGTTAAGTCTTTGGTTACTTGCATCCTCAGCCTAGAAATGCACTGATTCTAGAAGATAAAAATGCTCTTTTATAGGACAAGAAGAGTAGAAAGCTCTAAACCAGATACTGCCTAAACCCAGTAATAAATATAACATCCTTGGTTTGGAAAGCATAATCCTGTTCAACATTTTACCTTCTGTTTTCTCCATCAGAGTTGTTCAGAGTTGTTCAGTTGCTCAGAGTCTGTTTTGCTTGTGGCCCTACTTAAGGCAGCAATTCGCAGATTTTGTGCAAGAAGAAGCGTGAGCCTGGCAAGAGCTAGTGGCCCCCCGAGCTGATGGGCAGGACTGCTGTGTTATAGACCCAACAGGGTAAATCAGGGATAACTGCCATGTGCCATCCCATTTTAATTCATAAAAAAATATGTGCCCCATGTACCACAAGTTTTAGAAACGTTGGTTTGGAGTCAGTTTAAAAGAACACATGAACCCGTAGCCCTAGAGGAGCTGAGAAATAATGCCTGCTAGTCACGGAAAGGGGATGTTGATAAAAAGATAACTCATTATAAATTTAAATGTGGGTCCAGAGAAATTAAATACAGTGAGAGATTGCTTCAGGCCTAATAAAATCTAAATTAAAAGTTTTGGGTCTAACAAATTCTAAACTTAATTTTTTAGTGGGGATAGGTAGAGGAGTGCTATCTCTACTGCTGAGTCAGCATGAAAAGAAAGACAGGGAAGGGGATATGCAGGGATTAAAATATGCCAAATAGAAAAACAAAAAAGAAGAATTTTCTGAAGGTTCCTTGGATCATAGTTTTCTTGAAATACATTGCAAAATGTTCAGTAGTCTTTTATGGAAAAAAAAGTAATTCTGGCAAGATAATTTGTTCTGGATTCACTGAACTGTGTCAAAAAAATCCAAACCGAGAATAACAGCAAAAGAAAAGAAAAATATTAATTTTTATGTTAAATAAAATGTTTTGATCCTTCTATTTGAAATTATTTGTTCAGTCTGGAATTTCTTTTAAGATTAAAAATATAAAGTGCTGAGACTAACAGGCCAAATAAGCTTTCTTCAACCTGAAATTAGCCTTTTCTGCAAAATTACCATCAAATAATAAAATAAAAATATCATTCACATAGGTTCATCCATCCATCTAACCACCAAAAGAACATCCTTTTCCCACTTCCCTTACTGCTTTGACTCTTCATCTTCTGTCTTTTACCATTATTTAATTGTGCTGCCATTCATCCAAGCTAGGTCTGAATTGTCCTAGTTGCTGCATAATTAGGCCGCAGTTTAAATTGACTGTTTCACTAAAGAAACCTTTTGGATTAGAGACATAAATAAAAAGGGTTTCATCGAATATTTATCACAGTGCAGTCAACCAGAAAAAAATTGTTGCCATGGCAGCTAAAATTCCCCTATAAGAGTGTTGGGAGCTGTGATAGTTCACCGGTCAAGCCAAAAACTTGGCAGCCCCTGCTACTACAGATTTCTTCTTTGGCCGTAGCGTAGGTCTCTCTCTGCTTTCTTCTCTACTTGTTCAGCTGTGACCAAATTTAGGCATGGGGTTTTAAAAGTTGCAATCTGCTAAAGAAGATGTACTTTTTCTGCCTTCTGTATTGGTCCCTTGTTGTCATTCATAGAAATTATGTCCACTTTGCAAATGATGCCTTTAGCATCATGTCCCATTAGGGAAATAAGGTTGTGCCTAGCCTAAGCATTTTGCTTTATGGCCTATAATAGTTCTCAGCTTGAAGTAAAAATCTAAATTTGTTTACTGGCTACTGTAAGGCAGCATTAGCAGAAACTAAAATGCAGGCTTGTATCAGTTAGACATTTATGGAATTAGGCCAAATTATATTACCATTGAGNAAGAACTGTATTTCCCCGCTTCTTTTGTAACGTTGCCACACCTTTACAGAAAAGTACATTCTCTTAAAGGTCACCTAGTTCACATAGAAGTGACAACATGTGGCACTTTGTATCGGATCTGAATTCCCAGCAGCTTAAATCTTTCTGAATAAGTAAGAGCTGCAGGGATGCTTAGTGATGTATTTCATACTTGGACTGACCTGAGGGGTTACACAAAGGATGGGAACAGGCTTCGGAGCCTACCAGGAGCTCAGTAGAATGCTAGTTTTGTTTTCATTTCCAAAAGTCCTATTTAGTCCTATTTACCTATTTGGGTCCTCTCACTCTAACTTTTGTGCGGATATGTCCAACAAAACAGCTGGGTGTACTGAGTCACTCCTGCTGAACAGAAACTCTGCAGGAGGAAGTGGAGAGCACTTACCCGGTTCACCTACTCACAAATGTTCCAATGTAGACATTACAAATGCCATGGTTGTCTTATTCTGGGTGGGCCTTCTTCCTTCAAAGAATAACCTTCCTATAAGGAAATATCATTCTTACAAAATTACTAAAGGAAAATCTCTTTAAAAATTTGTCAGGTTAAATGACTCATTCAATGGGTCATTATTTAATGTGTAGAACAAAAGCTGGCAAGATTATTCTTATTATTTTTTTGTGATAATGTAGCTCCTGGGACTGCTGCTCCTGAAGGAGAAGCACTATGCCAGAACTGGACAATTAAAAAATGAAAAGGATAGTCAGCCTCCAAGAAGCTCAGCATCAAAGTATGAAGACAGTGATTTATCCAATCCTCTTGAAAACTGCATTATAAAGGTTATCTGGTAGGAAAATGACAGAGTTCACTGAGGTTTTTTACACTCTGTTTTCCTTTGTTCTTGAGAAAAGCGGGAAGGAAGAGCTGTCAGCGCAGGTGCCATGTTGCAGAGGGATTTCAAAAAGATCCCATCCACATTGTTAGCAGCATGGCACGTTTGTGGAAAACAAATTCAGTTAAAGCCTCCTGCTGGGAAAGGATAATCATGGTGCTGCCTGCACTTAGGAGGTGGAAAACTTTTGTATTTCCTTATAGTTACTGCCAGAGATAGGTGTGGTACTTTGGTGCCTGATGGCTGGTCATCTCCTTTGATGATCTGGAGAAGAAAGGAGCACACAGGGTGCCACTGACTTTCTGTGTCAAGTGGGTTGATGGTATAACAGCTTTCTGCTGTGGAGTGTGTTTTGAAGGGTATGAAATGCATTTAGTTACAGAAACAGAACTACAGCTATGACTACTGATATAGCCTAAAGTTATCCCATGCACAGTGATATCAGCCTATAAATATACAAACAAATATATCCCACCTGTTCCTGCCTGCTCCTGGTCAAAACTGAGGGGATTTTTAAAAGAGTTACCTCTCTGTCAGTTTGATCTTGAATTTCAGTTGTTGTCAGGATCTGATGCATACACTTGACTTGTTGGACAAGGCAGCTATTCCACACTTTACCATCTGCTAGTCATCTTAGTACCTGACACAACCATCCTCCTTCCCTGTCCCCCTTTCATGGTAGCCTCACCTCTCTTTTATTTTTATGCTCAGTCTTCAATCCTTCTACCTCATTTTCCTTGCTTCTCTCTCTGGCACCAGTTTGGACCCACATCCTCCCCAAGCCTTGGAGAACACGTGCCTGCAGCCCTTCTGTTCTTATTCTCTGTGGTTCACCTAGCAGTCCTTACTGCTGCAGCTGTTGCTCTTATGCTGACATTTCTAACTTCATGGTTACTTCTCCTCCTTGTGCTGTGCCTGGAACTACCACTCCTTCTGAAAACATCCACAGCCCTTTTATATCTTTCTGGCCCATGGTGTAAAGGTTGAAAGGCCATCGGAATTAATATATAGGCAGAGGATTTGATCAGAGAAATAAGAATTGTTTGGCAAGGATGAGGGTACTAACAAAGAAAAAAATTAAAATGTAATGAATGCAAACATGGCCACAGGATTCCCAGGAATGCTCCGCAGCTTAAGAGCAAGAGCAGAAAGTGCATATTCATGAGTTTACATCTGGCCAGTTCAAGTCATGGCATGGGAGTGCTCCCACATGCCTCACCTTTTGCATATTAGCAAACGTAAGTACCTCTTTCTCTTATCTCCCATAGAATAGGAGACTGTGATTAGTTTGGTGTGAGGCATCTGAAGCCATGGCATTCTTCTCTCTTTTTTACGTTTACCCACCTGCCTGTTCCCTCTGGAGTACACCCACTCTGTGCACTTGGATGTGAATCCATCAGCCCATAGGAAATACCCTGAAGTGCAGAATACAAGGTGCACAGCCCCAAGGTAACACAGAGTACTATAAACATGTATCTGTGGTCTGTTCTCTGCTTTGCCTTCCATAAACCATTGTTACATGCAAGATGGCAGTTCTTGCCCTCCAAGCGCCCTGTTGCTTGTTCTCAAAGATCTAAACAAATGCCAAAACGACCAAAGTAAACATCTTCCCACCACAGAGGAAGCAGAACGCCCCTCTGTAAGAGCAAGCCTCCCTGTGTAGGAGACAAAATATTCCACCTTGGTTTGACTGAGGCTGAGAAACAAATAGTCATGGCATGGGAGCACTAAGGAAGACCTCACTGCCTTCTGCTCTAACAGCAATATGTATTGCTTCAGTCTTTTTTCCTCTAACCTAAACACAGCTGTGGGCATATTAGCCTGAAGCTGCACTAAATCAAAACAGATTGAGAGCAAGAGTAAACAACACTTGACATGTGTTAGTCATGGTACTTACTATGTTGCTAGAAGATACCCAGATGCAACAGTGATTAAGATGTTGTAAGAATCTACACACAGGAAAACACTGGGTATGTAAATATCCCTGGTGACTGTGAGTCAATATGTGTAAACCAAATAAATAAAGAATTTAGCAAAAATATAGTACAATAATTACATTACAAATCTTATAATGTAAATTCTGACTAAAAAAAATGCATGTAACTCAGAAAAAGCTTCCTGTATTCTTGGTACCTAGTCTATCCTTGCTTGCAACACCCAAGATCAGGCAGCCAAGAAAGAATTAAGGAAGAAGAGACTTTCCCAGTGGTGAGGAGGATATGTGGACAAAAAAATTGCCTTTTGGGAGCTCTACATTGGCAGGTTGTCTGCTGAGAGCTGCTGAGAACCCAGAAGTGTCAGAGAAACTTCTGTTTCTTCTCAAACTCTGGGTGCTCCAGAAAAGGTGAAAATTCTGTGTGACCCAGCCAAGAAGTCAGTTGTGGACCTACACATTCTAGACCCTGGTGAAGCAGCTGAGAGCTAAGGAAGGCCCAGTGATAACAGTGTTGACAGACTGGATTAGCCAAGGCTTAGAGTAACTGTTTGCAGTCATTTAACATTGTTTGTGCTCTGATTAGACTGTCTCTACTTAATGGTAAGTGCCTCATATCCAGGTCAGATATGACATATTTTGGACACGGCTTATGTTTGTACATGCGACTAATTGGCTCCGCTCTCATCCCCTGACATATTGACACTGCTGACATTAATTCATCTCTCTTAGGACAGAATTACCTTTTCCCCTTCCCATCTGTCACTAGCTTTCCAGTGAAGTACTGAGAACCAAGTAAACCATTCCCTCCTGTCTCAGCAGAAAAATGAATAATAATGGACTGGAGGAAGGCCAATGTCACTCCAGTCTTCAAAAAAGGCAAGAAGGAGGACATGGGAAACTACAGGCCAGTCAGCCTCACCTCCATCCCCAGAAAGGTCAGGGAGCAGTTCATCCTGGAAGTCATCTCCAGGCATGTAGAGGAGAAGGTTATCAGAAGTAGTCAACATGGATCCACCAAGGGGAGATCATGCTTGACCAACCTGATAGCCTTCTATGATGGGGTGACTGCCTGGGTCGATGAAGGGAGAGCAGTGGATGGTGTTTACCTTGACTTCAGCAAGGCTTTCGACACTGCCTCCCATAACATCCTCATAGCCAAGCTAAGGAACTGTGGGTTGGATGAGTGGACAGTGAGGTGGATAGAGAACTGGCTCAACAACAGAGCTCAGAGGGTCATGATCAACAGGGCAGAGTCTGGTTGGAGGCCAGNTACAGGTTGGGGGCTGACCTGCTGGAAAGCAGCTCCACTGAGAAGGACCTGGGAGCGCTGGTGGACAGCAAGCTGACCCTGAGCCAGCACTGTGCTCTTGTGGCCAAGAAGGCCGATGGTATCCTGGGCTGCATTAAAAGGAGTGTGGCCAGCAGGTGGAGGGAGGTGATTCTGCCCCTCCACTCCACTCTGGTGATACCCCATGTGGAGTGCTGCATCCACCTTTGGAGCCCCCAACACAGAAAGGACATGGATCTCTCGAAGTCCCTTCCAACCCCTACCATTCTGTGATTCTGATTCTGATTCTGTGACCTGCTGGAGTGGGTCCAGAGGAGGGCAGCAAATACTATCAAGGTATCTCAGAAAAAGTGAAAAAGCAGATATATATTTTTGGGTTCATTGTTATTTGAGGAAAGTGTATAGACTGAAGACCTTTGGTGGAACCACCTGCAGTTTCTATTTTGAGGTCAGAAGTACAGTCTTGTAAGACAAGAAATTATTTGAATTATGTCCAACATCTTATCACAGTTGGTAACCCCCAGTAGGGCAAAAGCCATGCTGTGCCACTCTATTTAAGCAAGCTTTTCTGTGGCTTTATGTCACAGAAGGAAAAAACTCAGATCTATGTAGTAATGTATGAATTTGTCTGTGTTGTCTTCTGTCTCTTTAAGTTTCTTAAACTTAAGTCTGGCAATACCAAATTAAATACCATCAGGGTCCAGATGATCTTGACGGTGAAGTTTCATTCTGCGAAGTGACTTATGTGACTTTTCTTCTTGACCTTGTTGATTTGTGTTATTCCTAGAGGGAAAGGAATTCTTCTGGGAAGACAGGACTATCTGTATCATGTCTGTTTTTCTGATTTTAGCATGGAAGCAGAGTGGCTTCAAGGACAACCAGAAACATCTGGGCCATAATGGTGGACCTGCTGATTGATTTGCTGTGTGGCTTGTGAATGCATGAGTGCTCACCATTGTTTTTTCCTTCTTTACTCCTCAGGCAAGGGAGAACTTCTAAGCTTCCACTTGTGACCTCTCTCCTCTCCCTCTTGCCTATTTAGGTTGACAGCAAATGCAAGAGATCACACAATGGAAACCATGTTCATGTAAATAAATGTGGAAAGTGCATGGGAATGCAGTAATCAAGAAAGGCATTGAAAGAAGCACAGGTTTTACTAATTCAAGTGGGAGCATGTTGTTTGCTGCCAGCTTATGCTGACATGTCTCCTTAGTCACTTTTGAAAATCGGGCTTTCTTACTGAAGCCACTTGAATTTTGCATATCTCAGTGTTGTATGTCCTAAATGTTGCTTTAAAAAAAAACAACAGAGAAAACTCTTATGTTTAAGACCCTCGTCCATACAGCTAGAGCACAGTATCACTGAAACCGGACTTAGATGAACCAAAGTGGAGATCTACCATCCACCTCCAGGCTCTGAGAAAAAAATTTAAAATAATAATTTTCCCCTTTGTTGTGTGGAAGTCAAGGCAACACCCTGGGAATCTTGCCTAGTCAAATGAATCTATGGACACTGGCAATCACAGGAAACATGGATGTCAGCTAATCCACTTTCTACCCTTGGACAAGGTTACCTGTGTGGATCAAACATCATGACAGAGGTTAATCTAATTTGTTTTTGAAATTTCAGGGGTGGGAATTCTTTATTGCTCTAGGCCATCAGTCACAGCCTGCACAATACTCTCCAAAGTTTGGTTTCTATTTGCTGACTCACCCTCGCCCTGAAACTAGTTCAATTTAATTTTTCTGTTATTGTAATTCACTGTTGCTTGGAGATTATCCTGGGTTGTGCTGGCTAGTATTAAGCTAGAAAAGCAAGAGGTCAGGATAGGAAGAAGGCAAATAAAGTGCAAGATCTTCCACAATATATTGGTTGATAGAAAAAGTAAAGAAAGACTTTGCTCTTCAAAAGCTGTATTATCAATATTAGAAATGTGGGTTAAAAACCAGAAGTCTTTAAACTGTAATGAACGGAATCAGAAAGTTTATTGTCTATTACCTGGTGAGACTGGAACAGTGAAATAAAGCTCTTAGCTGCTTAGGAATGGATAAGAGAGGGCTATGTAGCTCAGGACAACAATATTGTAAATACACATGAATCAGTGTTTTAACTAATAGCACAGAGAGCTGCTGCTGAAGGCCTGCTGTAAGCTCATCAAATCATCCTACAGAAGTATCAGTCTCTAAGTAGCTGTGCATGAAGTAGAGAGAGAAAATTGTTAGGAGGAAATGAACAGGTGGTAGGTGTGCCAATTTTAACTTTTAGTACAACTTTTTCTGATACTTTTCTCTTGCAACAAATATTTAATTTAATAAAAAGTAACTTTTGAATCTTGTCTTAGCAGATAATCAGTAGAAACTATTTGCTATGGATAAATGATTGTAACATAGTTTTGTGTAAAGCAAATTATTAAATATCCAAACATCAAAAGAAATAAACTATGAAAGTTAACGGAAATATTGTGTGTGCATGTATGTGTGTGTGTGACATTCGGATAGAAAAATGTGAATGGAAATTAAAAGTTCTTTAGGAAGAATCATATTGGCCAAAATAACCTTGATGTGGCAGTCAAAGACAGAGAGGACTCCAGCTTAAAACTCAGAGTGATTCAGTAGTGAAGATGGTAAGGGAGAGATTCAGTTGCCTAAACATAGGTGACTACTTGTCATTTATAAGACACTAGACACATCAGCATGGGATGGACAAAAATGACACAATTAATGGAAGACCTGAAACCTTCTGGAGTGGTAACCTGAGGCCGAGTGGAACTCCCTACCATGTCTAAAATGGAAGAAGGTACCTATGCTTAGCCACCTGAATTGCACCATAACTTGAGGAGAAAGAATAAGCCAATGAATATAAATTAGAAACTATGGCATGTAGAAAATTGATACAGGTAGTTAAAGATATGGGGAAAATAGAGATGGCTAGTGGGGTAACAGGAAGAAATAGGAAGAGCATCCGAGGAAGACTGTTGGTATTATATACTGACAACCAGATCAAAATAGCAAAATTATTTACAGCTTGGTTCTGCAGCATGTTCTGTTCTGCAGCTGAACAAGAACAGGCTGATATGTCTGTATTGCAGAAGGATGAGAAACTATTCCCCAGTGGATACGTCAGCAAGATGATGAGTCAGGCCACCGGATAGTGACAAGCTGGGCTCACAGCCAGTGGGACAGCCTGCTTTCTTGCCTGTGGCACGGCGGGAAACAAGGCTGCCTGTTTGGTTTGTCAGGCAGATGTACGGTCTGCTTTTCTGCCTGGCTTCAATCAAAAACATTGAACTCAAACAATGTACTGTCGTAAAGCCTTCACATTCTGCTATCATAGCTTGTCTTTGGGAAACTTCTCCCTCTGATGCCTTTCAAACAGCTTTGAATCTGATTCTATCCCTAGTACTGCCTCAGAGATACCGTGTAGTGCTCAGCAAATCTTTTATCCAGACTTCTCAGACACACTTATGCACATGCCTTCTTGTTTTCTAGGTACCTGTCTCGAGGCCCTGGGGTATGATATGGAGAAACTGTTCAGCTCTGAAATCAATGGTTGCTTGCCTGAAAGGGAAAGGTTATAGTGCTACATCCTCTGAAAGTTTTAGGTTCCTATTGCATAATTGGCATCAGTGACTGTACTTCACCTCAAGATCCACATGCTTTTATTCACCATCTGGAAATAGTAAAAACTGCCCAATTATCTTCTGTTTTGAGAAAAGCGGATGTTTGTGAACTCCTCGTACTCTAGTGATAAGTGCCATAGAAAATGGGCATGAAGAAACTTGTCAGTCTGACTGTATTCAGAATGAGAAGAGAGCAGAGCAAAGGGTGCTTAAGGCCACAGATCATACAGATGCTTATTTAGTGACTATTGTCGTTCTTGTGCACTGAATAAATAGGGAATCTTCTGTGTTCGCTTGTTTGTGACATCCTCTGTGATCATCTAATTGATTTCCCTAGCACAATGTATATCCGTAACGGGTTTAATTCAGGTGCCATTGGCTTAATTTGGCCATTACCCTATTTGAGTAGTTGGCTTTGCTAGGCTGCTATCCATTCTACAGATTTACTAAGTTGCACTTTGATTAGCTTTTTATATATCTTGCTCTTTCCATGTTGTGAATATACTGTTGCCATAGCAAAAGATTCAATGGATAAATTGGCAGTTGCTTTTCTTCCCCTCCCCGCCAAAACAGAAAGATTATTAGTTTCATTACTGTGCTATTTTCTCTTCCCCTTTCTCTCCATGTGTAGCCTTAGATTTTCCCGAGTGTCTCTGTTGCTGATTGCTTCACACTTCTTTTTTCTGCATCAGCTTCTAATGGTTACTTGCACAATTGACCAGTAGAGTTAGGGATTAGTTTGGCTTTCAGGATATCTTTCTTTTTGGTGGAATTTTATTTCCCCCTTCCTTTTTAGTTTTCCCTTCTCCAAAATGTCAGGGTGTTTTGTTTTGACTTAGAAGTAAACACTAGTATTTATTTTACAATTAAGTAGTGTCAACATTTGTCACTGATAATGCTGGCAAAGGAAAAATGTACTTCTAAAGGTTTGTTCTCTGTCCTTTTCCTACCATTACAATAATATTGGAAAAGATTATTTTAATATTTTACTTTAATACTTTTAACCATATTATTAAAATAACTTCCTTGTTCAAGACCAGTATTCTACTTCCTTGCCCAAACTAAGAAATGTTTGGATAATATTTCATCACAAGACAACTGGCCTGATATTTTACTTCACAAAGGTAATGCCTCATGAATAGAAGTCAGTTTTAAGAGTTACATCTTCCTTTCTTCCACTGCCTGACCCAAACTTTACTGACGTTTTGGGACTTGGATTGGGCTGTCATAGCTTTTAATTCTCTTATGAGTATCCAGTTAGACAAATTTGCTTCACAGAAATCTAAACCTGCCGGATTGTGCTGATGGACAGAGCTTTTCTTCATACGTTTTGGGAGATGATTTAAATTAATTATTCAGGTTCTGGAATACATAAGCAGTATTTCATTAAAGCCTGTCCTTTCAAACCACTGCACCATTTCCATAAGTGTATTTCCTTGTTTTAATCTGGAAGGATCTATAGACAGCTGTTGACAAATGTACTGCTTACTGCTTGCAAAATTCTATGGCACATCATTTACGCTCACGCAGCGTATGCTGTTGCCAGCCCCGTCAGTGTTGACTGACAGCAACTTAAGCTTGATTTGTATGACTTAGGGTTATTATGACATTCTGGCAAGCATGAACTGATGCTGTTTCTTCAATAATACAGTGTAGCCCGGACCCTACCCCTCTTTTATCTCAACGTGTCAACTCTGAGGCCTTTAACGAAGTCTGATGCCCGCCCTGTTAATTATTTCACTGGCAATTCATTTTAGTGGGAAGAGTTAGGGCTGGTCACTACTGGGGGCATGAGATGAATCAACAGAACATAAGAATGGTGCCTCTCCTGCAGCTCGCTCAGGTGGAGGGGGAAGTAGTCTAGAAGATTAGGGTTGTGATTAGTCACGTGAAGTAACTAGGGGCCAGCAACTAGCAGTATACACCAGGGGTCAACACTGGCTCCAAAACTGTCCAACACCTTCATTAATGATCCAGATGATGGGGCAGAGTGTACCCTCAGCAAGTTTGCTGATGATGCAGAACTGGGAGGAGAAGCTGATACACCAGAAGGTCATGCTGCCAGCCAGAGGGACCTCGACGGGCCAGAGAAATGGGCCGGCAGGAACCTCATAAAGGTCAACAAGGAGAAGTGCAAAGCCCTGCACCTGGGGAGTAACAACCCCAGGCACCAGTACATGCTGGGAGCCAATCGGCTGGAAAGAAGCTTGGCAGAAAAAGACCCGAGGGTCCTGGTGGACACCAAGCTGAACACGAGCCAGCGATGTGCCCTTGCAGCAAAGAAGGCTAATGGTGTCCTGGGCTGCATTAGGAGGAGTGTTGCCTGCTGGTCGAGGGAGGTCATCCTGCCCCTCTGCTCAGCACTGGTGAGGCCACACCTGGAGTCCTGGATCCAGTTCTGGGCTCCCCAGTGTCAGAGAGACATGGACATACTGGAGAGAGTCCAGTGAAGGGCCACAAGGATGATGAAGGCACAGGAGCATCTATCCTGTGAGGAAAGGCTGAGGGAGCTGGGACTGCTCCTCCTGGAGAAGAGAAGGCTCAGGGAGATCTTATCAATGTATGTAAATACCTGAAGGGAGGGTGCAAAGAGGACACAGCCAGGCTCTGCTCAGTGGAGCCCGGTGACAGGACCAGCGGCAGTGGGCACAACCTGGAACACAGGAGGTTCCCTCTGAACCTCAGGAAACACTTTTCCACAGTGAGGGCGACTGAGCACTGGCACAGGTTGCCCGGGGAAGTTGTGGAGTCTCCATCCTTGGAGATACTAAAATCTATCTGGACATGGCGCTGGCAACTGTCTCTAGGTTGTCCTGAGTGAGCAGGGGGGGTTGGACCAGGTGACCTCCAGAGGTCCCTTCCAACCTCAGCCATCCCGTGATTCTGAGACTGCAGAGAAGTAACAGCATGGCAGGGACCCATTCTGACAATTATTTTTTCATGGAGAGGAACAGTTCTTTGGTTACTTCAGATACATGTCCCACATTCCTATCTCCTTAGGCCTCTTGCAGTTTCCTCTACTCCTTTTGGTCATGCTCCCCACGGCAGGCCGCAGTGACAGCGCCGGAGAGGAGTGTGGCGATCACTTGCTGAACTTCGGAGAATTACTTCAAGGATTTCTGTGATGCACCACCTCCTGGATTTAAATAACTTCTCTCCTTTGCACCACCAAAGTCTCCCGCACACCGTTATCCCGAGCTGCAGATAGCACTGCGGACTCAGACCCGCCTCTGGCTCATCTCCAGCTCCCGGCGTGCCGCAGCAAATGAATACAGACCCTTGTCTCAGGTCCTGTGCCCAAGTTGGAAAGACACGAGGAGTCCTTTTTGTTTAACAGAAGTACCCGCAGCATCTAGAAAGGTGACAGCGATTCTGGCCGGGTTCGGTCCCATTAAGCTGGACTCGCCCCCGCCCGGGAGCTGCCCGCGCTGAGGAGATGCCTTCCACCAGCCCGGGGCACCGGCAGGCGAGGAAGCGCGGGAGAAGGGCGGGGCGGCGCCGGGGGCCGCCCCCCG
>VZTV01118711.1:220-13942 GCA_013400875.1 Anhinga rufa | reverse complement strand
CGGAACGTGCCAGTCCTACAACTCCCTGAACCCCTGCCCACTGCAAAGCCCCCCGGCAGGGCCTGGGTGGGTGTGTGCAACCCCTCTGTGACATTGTCTGGGGTCACAATGGGACAGCCCCCTTTTCCTCATGGTGACCAGCATCTGCCCCACACACCCCAGTGAGGCAGAGAGGGCTCCAGGTGCTGGAGGCTGCTCTCGCTACCACTCTGCTCTGGAGGAGCTGCTCTGCAGCGAGGAGGAGAAGGCAGAGAGAGAAGTGCAACAGAACTGGGGGTGGTGAAGGGCACAAGAGGAGGAGGAGGAAGAGGAGAGCAGAGAGGAGGAGGAGGCTTTTTGCAGAAAGCAAGAAAGCCATCGGCCAGCCGCTTGCTGCCGTTTTGGACCCGGAGTAAGGGTAGAATTAAGATGGCAGAAGACTTCCTCTTGCAGCCTCACTTGTCTCCAACTACTGGGAAGCTCAAGAGTTCTGGTAAGGTCTTCAGACCCAATTTCATGAGTGTTGTCAGGTCAAGGTCATCTCTGAAAACAGGCATGGAAACCCCAAGGGCTGTGGGGGTGGCTGCTCAGGACTGGTGACTGCAAGGAAGGACCAGCTTGACCATGCCTAAGGGTTGAGGGGCTGATTTGGCAGCCAGGGCTCCTGGTTTTCTTCCTGCCTTCCTGGGGCACTCCAGGCAGAAGTCCCTGGCCCCAAAGAGCTGCTCCTTGCTAGGTGGTGGGCATCGCCCACCCTGAGCTCGTGTCTGAGTGGAAGAGCTGAAGGTGCTCGTGGGCTGTGCGGAGTTGGTGTGTTCAGAGGTACGACACAGGGAATCTGGCCCCTGCTGGGGAGCCGCCAGGGCCTGCCCTGAGCCTCCCGAGACTTCTGTGGAGCACAGCACCCTGCCCTCGCTGACGTGGCAATCCACTGCTGGTTTCCCGTGTCAGTGGGTCACATGCTGGAGAGCTGCAGCTGAAAGGAAAGGAGCCATCTTGGAGGCAGGCTGAGGTGTCCTTTGGTTCTTGCCAGGCTCTAGAGATGCCTATGTTAGAAACGCATCGGTCCTTGGACAGGAGTGGGCTGAATGGTTTTGAGGTTGCTGCTTCAGAGCATGACATATCTCTCCCTTGTTTTTCCAGAGTTCGCTAAGATTTGGGCCAGCGCATCGTGGTACCTCAGCCTACAGCTGGCTCTCCACCAGGTGAGACTTACCTCCTTCTCCTCCCCTCACACCCTGATGAAGGCTGATGAAGACCTGACAGCCCTTTGCCATGGAGTGCAATCATTCTTCCCCTCCTTTGAAAGCAGGAACGATGCCCCAGCATGATGCTGCGATGCACAGAGGTGCGACGTACCACCTCCTCTGCCCATTCAGATGTACAATAAGGTCCAGGCCTAGTGTCAGAAAAAGGGTTGCACTTCTTCTGGGGCTTCTGGAGTCCCAACGGTCAGAGTTGCATGACAAAACTTGGGACACTTCAGGGTTTTTTCCAAGTGTGGAAACCCCCTGCCCCACCTTTTATCTTATTGAGCCAAAAGATGGTTGTCAGCTTTTCCTGAACTATCTGGTTCTTCATGAAGGTGAAGGGGACTGAGAGGGAAAAGTGCAGACCCTGTTCGTCTTCTCCCAAGGTTTCCAAAGAGCCCATCTTTCTCCTTTGTCCCTAGGCCTAGGCAGGGCACTAAGCACCATCACCATTCTCTCACAAGTCATGTCTGTCCCTCCAAGACCGCTTCTGATCCGCCATGCCATCTGTTTCAGGCTGTCCGCATTCCTGGACTTGGGACTTTTGTGGTTGTCAGAGAGCAAGTAGCCAGCAAAGAGAAGGATCTGGTGGTTGTGGAGAGACCCGTGTTTCATCTTGCAAGTGCTATTGTGCGGGATCATGGCCTCCGATATGGTTACATAGACATTCCTGGTAAGCAGACAGACTAAAAGCGCCGCTTGCCTTGAGCAGAGTGGGCAGGCGTGCTCTGGTGCCCAGAAGTGACTGAGTGGAGTACTAAACTCCCGCCACATCCTGAGAACAGCTTCAGCTCAACCAAACCAGCCTGCTCTGAAAAGGACCCTGCCTACCTATTTGTTTTAAATAATCACCAGGAGACGATACAGCATAACAGCACGCTCTCTTTGACCTGCTTCAACACCAGGTTTCTTTCCAGTTTCATTGGTGCTGTCCCTTCTCGTTACATGGTGTTTCAACTCTCGCTCCCTCTTGCTGCTGCACTAGACCTCGTACAGGCGAATGCCAGAGCTCTTTGTGGCTCTCACAGCCTCTTTGCGAGGCGGGAAAGACAGTTTGTTCCCAAACCCAGTGACCACAATGCCATTGAAGCAGCTGTCATAGGAGCCGGGGGGGCACCAAGAGCTTGGGTCTGTGTTTGGGGTGCATTTCTCTGTAATGACAAAGAGAACACTGAATGCGGGCACAGCTCCAGTGGCCTGGCACCCTCCAGCTTGCCATGAGGCCTGCCGCCTATATCCCTACCTTGTCCTGCCATCATGGATCTTCTTCCTGCCAAGCACCTAAGACTCTTTCTTCCCCTGCCTGTATCACAGAAACCATCACTGTCCGTTCCGCACCTCACTTTCCACTTTGAACAGGAAGGGAGGATCCAAGCTTCTCCTCAGAGGCGCTGTACCAGCTAGAGAACTCCGTAGCAATGTATTGCCTGAGGGCCTGGAAGCTGCAGACCTTTGACTGCAGCCTGCTTAGCAGCTCTGCAAGCTGGCATGTTCCTCTTCTCCTGTTTTTCAGGGCATCAACATTTTGAGCAACTGCCGTATGCTCAGATAGCCTCAGATAATGCTGTCTCTGAGAGCACGGTGCAGCTTTGCATGGAAAGGACCATGTTTCTTTTCCACGTCTGCCTAGAGAAGAGGAAGAACGTTGCCCTCATTTGGAGTGACGTGGGCATGCTGATCATACATGGAAAAGACGTGAAAATGAGATTTTACACAGACTTTTTGAAAAGGCTGAATGGGACTGAGAAGATGTTCCAAACTCTTCTCGAGGTAGGATTTTCATTTTCCTGGTTCTTCTGGAATGTGTCCTGGGGCCTGGGGGGCTGCTTTCTTCTGGCCTGCCATGCCTTGTTCAGCCACTTGGGCTCCTCGTGGTATACAGTACAGCAGGCTCTCTGTAGAGCACTTCCCTTGCGTGCAATGCTCTGGCTTTGCAACAGATACCCCCAGAGGGGCCTCACTTTGTGACAGAAGGCCAGCGCTGATGGTGGGGAGCGCTGCTTGCCCCACTCCCGGGGCAGGGAGCAGAGGCAAAGACAGATAAAGGCTCACTAAGGCCAGAGCCCTTTGGCTGCTCTGGCTCTTTGCTTGCATTGGCCTAAGGTGGACTGAAGCGCCAGCCCTTCCCAGTGTCTCCATCCCCCGCCACCTGTCTCCATCCTCGTTGCAGATACCAGAGATGAGGGACTCGGTCATCTCACACCATGACACTGCAGCTTCACAGACACCTTCTGGATGTGTTATTGTCCTGCCACGGTATGTTTGCTCCCGCAGCCCTTGGCTGAGCAAGCGAGCAGCTTCTTGGCTCATGCCTGGGAGGCCCGCCTTGCCGGGCGCTGACAACTGTACTTGTGATGGCATTGAAGACTGAGTGTTTCAGAGGCCTCATTGGCAGGGACCTCCCTGCTTGCTCTCATTCAGTTTGACTTCATTTGGAGGAAGATGGGACAGAAACAATGCTTTATGTGTCTGTCCTACCTTGGACCTAGAGAGGCATTTAGGCAACATTTTCCACCAAGTTTCTCCAGCTCTTTCCTATGCATAAGACTGCCTTCTGCTTGGGGCCAAGGGGTAGAGGGATGGTTTCTGGTCCAAACAGGAGCTTGCATCTGGCGGGATTCTGCAGAGCTCTGTCTTGTACCAACATTACTACACAGTGCCGTTGACAACTGAGGGAAGGGAGGTGACTCCTTAAAAGCATTAATCTGCGAGGCTCTACAAGAACCTTGGAAGACAAGATCAGAATTCAAAAGGGTGTTGAATAATTCAAAAGGGTGTTGGAAGAAAGTCCTTTCTTCAGCCTGGTGCTTTCTTCCTCTTTCCAGGTACAAGCTTGAGACCATGCCTAAAATACCAACAGTGAAAGTCAAGCTGAGAGCACACATGAAGGCCGCCCCTGAGCAGGGCTGGGGAAAAGGTGACAGCAGTGGAAAGAAAGGTAAGGGACCAGCAGGTTGCTGGCAGGGGGCTGTAGGTTTTCCTTCTGCCGTGTCTGAAGGGGATTAGGGCTGAGGCTCCCCAGGATGCCTGGAAGAGGGAGAGGTGCCCCCTGTGACTCTCTGTATCCCTGATGGTAAAACTCCAGTGACCCATTGTGGAAGAAGGTCTCAGGACACCCCTGCACCACAAATGGCCGCTGGGACTGCTGAAGGACGCCTTCCCAGTGGCCTCCACTCCCCAGCCTGTGCTGCAAACAGTGCAAAGCTCTGACCCTGCTGCTTTCCATCATATTCTCAGATGTCTCAGAAGCAATGCCTTTGGTATGAACCTGCCCAGTAGCAAATCCGTGTGCATGAGACCAATCCAGAAATCCAAGAGCCGACTCCTCTTGTACTAAATGATTCCCCTCCCCACAATGATTCTTGGAGACCACCAGCATCTCCCAGGGAGCCCCCCATTTCAGCACATGGATGAGAGAAAGCCATCAAAGCAGTTTTCCCCAGGGAATAATGGTGCACTGTAGGCATGAGGAGCTGGACAAAAAAAACAGTGTTGGAAAAGGACTAAGACGTCCCAGGAAACACGGCTTTCATCCAAAGGGATGAAAAGGACCAACTTCCCCAGTGTTAGCACAGGCTTGAGAAGACCTGCACGTTGCTCTCCTTCGAACTGGGACACAACAGGCACCCAGTTCCCAGAACAACAGCAGGTTGATGTCCTGAAGAATCGCCTCATTTCCTGTTTCTAGAGGATCTTGCTGAGAAGCACCTCCTTCATCGAGCAAGGCTTTCTCCAAAGCGGTTGCCTGCAGTGACTGTAAAGTCAGAGAAGAGTCAGAAAGCTGAGGGGAGTGATCCTTGTGCCAGGTGAGACAGTTGCACAAAGGGATGAGGGTGACCCCCCGCTCTCATCTCTGTGGGAGCGAGGTGTTTCTCCTGGATACAGAGGCTAGACGAACTCAATGTGTGATTATCCCACATCCCACTAACTCATGGTTTCTTGGTGCATGGCAAGCCTCTTGCAGCTTCTTGGGAGACTGCTGGAAGCATCATTTCTTTCTTTGCTCCTAGTGTGCAGATCTGTCGAGTAACTAACTGCAAATGCTCATTCCAGGAGCGGAAGGTCTTTTTGGCTTTGCCTTCAGATTGAAATGACCGCAACCTGTTTGCTGAGAACAGTGTTCTGCAGTTAGTTAATGCAGAAGATCCCTCTGAATAACCAGAAGCCTCTTCCGTGCTAATGCCTGTCTTATGGCCTGCAAAAGAGAAGGGCCCAAGAGAGCTCAGTGGCAGGACTGCTCTTCTCATGGGTCATGTCCTCTCCTTTTTGACACTGTGTCCCCAGCACCCAACCCGCTTGTCCAGCCTGCGAGCACTCTGTATTTGGGACCATTGAGCAGACTTCAGTGCGCTGACCCAGAGGGCATAGTGGTATCTCTGGGCATAGGACGCTGTTCCTTTCATTGGTCCGGCAAGAGAGAGCCTAGACCTGGGCATCCTGAGTTACAGCAGGGCTGCTGGGCACACCTGAGTCTGACAGCTTGGGGGGTCTTCTCTGTCTCTGTGCACTTGATCACAAGGAGGCAAGCAGAGCGCATTCTGCTGCACAAGCAGGTGCACCACTTGGAAGCACAAGATGCGGAACCAGCTCCTCCTGTGCTTGTGCCAACGCAGCCTGTTGTGTCTTTGCAGGCAGCTCCCGGCCATCCAGGGGAGCTCCTTGACGGAAAAAGAGAAGAAAGAGAAACTAATTCCTCTGGTCAAACCCAGAACAATAGACTTCATTGCCAGAACCATTGAGAGGAGAGAAAAGGTACCTGACATGGCCTGCTGCAGTGAGCATGTTGTACTGGACTGTAGAGAGGCCTCGCTCCATGCATGCCTATTCTCACAAGATTCTTCACTGTGTGTTCATGAGACCACTGATGAGTTGCTTTGGTGCCTATTTGGAGAGAGGCGGGTTACTCCGTCGTTTGAGAATATACTTTTCATTTCCATTAGCCTCATGAAGCAGTCCCTAAGCCCTTACTTATGGATGTTTCTGTCGGCAATGTGACTGCAAGGCTTGGCTGGGATAGCCAGCTGCCAGGTGGTTTTAGCCTGGTGGTCACTTAGCTCCCTGGTCATTACAGACAAGCTCTTTGGTGGAGCCTGCAGGAAGCTGGGAGCAAACCAATGTGGGCAGAAAGGCAGAAGAGAAGGGGCAAAAGGAGGGTAGGAATGAGAACAGCTCAGGCCTCTGCAGGGCAGACTAACACTGCCTGCTGTTGCATTTTGGTCGCCCTCCAGAATAAACGTTTGAAGAGGAAGGAGAAGCTTCCAGAACACATCAGGAAGTACTTGAATGAAGAGGAAAAGAAGAAAAAAGAGCTGCTGAAAGCAGAGAAAAGTAAGGGGAAAACCTCACCAGCAACCAAAGCGAAGGCTAAGAGAGAAAAGGAGACGCCCAAAGCGAAAGCTGAGTTACAGAAGGAGATGCAGAGGAGCCAGGTACTTTGAATTCCTTGCAAAAAAGAGCACTTTCTTCTCCAGGGGAGCTGAGATTACAAGGTACCTCCAGCAGCCCAGCCATCATAGCGGTGTTCCTGCAGCAGAGCTGGGCGGGTGACTGCTGCCTTTTCTGAGCAAGAGGGGTGACAGGGAATTGTAGTGAAACCCTGGTGACACTCAGACGTCACCCCAAGGGTGTGCTGAGGTCCTGCTCCTGGTTTTCCCTGTCCCGCTAGGGTCCCTGTCAGAAGTGGTCTGGGGGTTTGCATGCTGGGAAGCTGCACCCTGCAGGTGCAGGGCTGTTGCATGAGAGTCTCTTCCTGTGCAGGAATCCAGTGCCTCTGAGCAATCATCACCCAGCAACCCGACTAGCTTGGAGACAGGGGATTCCAGCCCCGACCTCCTGGAGATGATGATGATGGAGGAGTGGGAAGGGGCTGGAGAAGGTCCACCCCCAGTCCACGAGGACGATGCTACCCCCACTAAGCGGTAAGAGCGTGCCAGCTCCAGCCAAGGCCTGGGGCAGTGGGGTGGTGGTGAGCCACCGGCGGTGGGTCAAGGAAGCCAACCCCTGAGCCAAGGGGCTGCATAGTGTGCCCAGGGATTTCTTCAGCCGTGGGAATGGGCTGGGTTAGAGTCCGATGGCAGGGAGCAAAGCAGGTGCTTGAAACTCCTCCTGCCTTGAAGGGGCTGTGGGGCCGAATAGGGCCACATATGTGTGGGGCTGGGTGTGGGAAGAGTCAGGAGGGTCACAGCTGAAGGGTCAGAGAGACTTTGCCCTTGCTGTTGCAGGAGCCTTTCCCCACGGACACACCGGGCCCTGCGGGAGGTGGTGACGTGCATCCTGGGGCAGGTCGCGCGCAAGCGCAGGGGGCAGAGGGATGATGAAATGGATCTGCAGGACAAGATCAAGTGGTAAAACTCTCCAGACAGGGGCAGTGCTTCCTCTCCTGCAGTGCTTTTCCTCCCACCCCCCAAAGCACCAGTGCAGAGAGGCGCTTTTCCTGGCACCCGCCTCTCGGCTGCGACGCCTTCTGCGGCTGCAGCAGGCGCCCAGCTTGGGAACCCCGGCTGGAGAGCAGCCTGCCTGTGCTCACACCACCTCCCGCTGTGTGTCTGCAGCGAGCTGGCAGTGCTACGGTGGCATCGGTCAGGGAAATTGGAATGCAGCAGCCAACAACTGTGGGAAGCTGGACCCCAGCCTGCATCCCCTGCTAGGCCAGGGAAGAGGAGGGCAGGACTGGTACGTGAGCTCCTGGAGGGACTGCATTGTATCCACCTGTAGAAAAGCATAGTTATATGGATGTCATGTCTTGCAAGACCCCCCTACTGTGCGCTTAGCTAAAGGCCAAAGCACTTCTCCCGAGGCTTTCTCGAGAGGCAGCAGGTTGTTCTGTCCATTTAGAAGACAGCCTTCACTTGTGTCATGTCCAGAAACATCCCAAGGCTTGATTTGGTGGTGTTTGTGATGGTGATGGCACTGCCAGGCTTGTCTGGGATAGCAAGCAACTGGGTTGCTATCAGCCCCATGGTCACTTGGCTCAGGGGTCATTGCAAAAAGGCTCTGCAGTCGGGCCTGTGAGGACTGTGAGTAAACCAGGGCTGATGAAGAGGCTGAAAAGAAGGGGCAGGAGGGAGGGGGAGAGCTAAAATCACCCCAGCCCTCTGCTGGGTAGACTAACACTGCCTGCTGCGGCATTGCCGTGGCCCTGCAGACAGAGCCCTGCGTGTGCACGGAGGAGGAAGGGCGCAAGCTCTGGGACTCCTTGCGCAAGAAGTACCAGAAGAAGACAAGGGAAAAAGTGGCACCCAAGAAGGCTTGGCAAAAAGAGCAAGACCAATGGAGGCCCAGGTACTGCAGGCAGTGAAAATCAATTAGGAAACAAGCATTCCTCTCCTGCCGGGGAGCCAAGGTGGGAAGGCCCCTAAGCGCTAGGAGCATGGGGGCTGGCTGTCCTGTGTGGGGCTGTAGCAGCTTGAGGCACCTTCCCTGCTGCCCAGCAACATCTCCGGTGCTCACCCCTCTCTCTCTGTGCAGGGCTCCTGTGTCTGTGGCGCTCCAGAGTGGTGGGGAGAGGGCAGAAAAGAGCCCTCCGTGGAGTCTGAAGAGAGCCCAGAGGATAAGTTTAGGCTTTGCCTTTGGGAGTCCTCACCTCTGAAAAGGTGAGCGTGGGACAGGTTCAGGCCAGACCAGGGCCAGCTGGGGGCTGGTGACCCAGCTGTGGGTGGGGGAAGCAAATCCCAGCACCACGGGGCTGGACACAGACAGCATCCTCTCCTTTCTCATGCCATGGGAATGGCACCGGTCAGTCCCCGATGCCGGGTGCCTCTCTGCAGCCTCAAGCACAGCCAGCACTGAGCGGGCTGTGGGGTTGAATGGGACCATGGGGGTGACTGGGAGAGGGGAGAGACACGATGGTGTCGGTCAAGATGTAAGACTTTGTCCTTGCTGTGGTAGGAGCCTTTCCTTAGGAGGAGTCCCTCAGCTCAGATCTCCAAACACATCCTTTGTTTGCCCCTGTCCGGCAGTGCCCTTCCTTCCTTTGCACCCCCGCAGCCCCTGGGCAAAGAGGGTCTTTTCCTGGCAGCCCTCATGGCGTGGAGAGCAGCAGGCTGGGATTGCATTTCAGGGAGAATGGGCCAGCTCTCACTTTGTATTTAACTCTGCAGCTCTGGGGAGCAGATTTAGTCCTTGTTGGCATAGTCCCAGGAGAGCCTATCGGGCACAGAGGCTCCCGAGAGAGATGTCCAGCAGAGCCTTCTCCAGCATGACAAGCACCAGTGCCGGCCAGCCAGGCTGTTAACACGAGCGCTTCCTTCTATTCAATAAAGGTCCATCTGCAAACCACTGGGTCTGACACTGTGGGTCTTTCCTTGGTGGCTGTGAAACCTGCACTCGGCAGTGGGTGAGTGTTGGTGGGGCAGGAAACAGGGCTGGAGCTTCAGTCCGAGCCATTTATTCAACACCTCCTGGTTAGAAAGGTGGGGTGCCCTGGTCCCCACTACTGATGTGCCAGCAGGGCTAGAGAGAGGGTAGCTGGGCTGCAAGCAGAAAGAAAGGCTGGGTGAGAGGCCAAGCCCCTGCTGTGCCTCACCACGTCTGATGCCCCAGCGCAGGGGCAGAAGTCTTCCGGAGGCATCCATGGACCGAGTCAGGCATTCCCAGGATGGAGTCAATGTAGATATATTGGATATTCAGTGTTCAGATTCAAGGTCCTTGAAGCCCTTTGTCTGGAAGTTGCTTGTACCTGAGAACAGACAAAACTCATTACGCCTCTTAGTCTGCCTCAGCAGGAGGAAGCCTCTTCTCTTGGGCACTGGCCATCTCGGCCTCTTCCTCCACATCTGGTAGGGAGTTTGGATGGACTTGGTAGATCGGAACATCTTCCAGTTACTTCCAGCTACTCTCTTTAAAAGAAAACAACCAACAACTTGATAAACCTCTATCACCATTCTCCAGCTTGTTGGCATATATTCTTCTGAAGTCATTGGTTGGTGCTGTATATTCCGTTGTGAGGCACAATGGGGGCTTCTGGGTGCCTGATGGAAACTCAGGACTGGCACTGGAGAAGAAGCTGCCAGGCTAAAGAAGCTGCTGTCCTTCAAAGCGACATCTCTCTCTGCGTAGGTGACAAGAGGGGCTGGACTCCAGCACAGACAAGGTTTGTCACACTGCTGCCACTGGGACAAGTGGGGAGCCGGGTCGTCCCTGACCTGGGGCTACTGTGTGCCACCGAGTCACCCTGCGGCCCCGGATGCTCCTGCCCCAGGCAGGATGGGTGGCAGGAGGGTGAGGAGGTACGGGGCCAGCCCCTCGTGGGCCAGCAGTAGGGCCGGGTGGCCCTCTGGCTGGTGGGACTGTACTCCACAGCATGCTGGGAGCTGTACTCCCAGCCCTGGGGTGTGCTGGGGGGTGTAGTATGATGTTGTGCTCAGCAATAAAAGCCAGAGCATGTCAGAAGTGGCCACGTCTGACCACCAGTATGAAACCTCCAGGCTTTGCAGTCCAGAAGGGCAGCCGGGGCTTTCTTGCAAAGACATTCTGGGTCAGTATGTGCTCTGCTGCCACGGGCTGCTGGAAAGCCTGGGCGTCCGGCAGCTCTCAGTGCAATCCTGGTTCCTTCAGGGTCTGCCTTTTCCCTTTTGCCCTCTGCCTCCCTAGAGAAAAGACTTCTATGGAAGGTGAACAAACATGACTTATTTTGGGGTAAAGCCCCACGCTAAAACAATAATGGGGCCAGGGTGTGCCGAGGGGTGAGCTGTCCTGCACACAGCAGTAGAGGCCCGGAACAACACTGTCGGCTCAGCAGGCTCAGGGTGGTTCCCCTGCGTGAAGGACACCATGGCCTTGGGTTTGTGCTTCCAGATTGAATCAAAAAGAGACATTTTCTTGAAGAGAGCTTCACTGCTGCCTGGCTTTGCAGAGCCATCAGCACAGCACCCACAGGGTCCATCCTGATGTTGGCTGTTCCCTTGGAGATGTCAGGATCAGCATGGTCTGAGCTGCCAGGGACGAGACTGAGAGTTTGGTGTTTTTCACCAAAAGTTGGAGGGCTGCAACAGAAGGCAAGAGAACAGAACTGATACCCACCTATCTGTAGAGACCCCAGGCATCCCCTCCAGACCATGCCAGCCTCACCTATCCCTTTCCCTGGCCAGGAGGAGCAGGTGGGACAAAAACTCAACCTTGAGACCACAAAATTCCAACCTGCAACCCCAAAATTATATGTGAGATCCCAAAATTCAACTCTGGGATGCCAAAACTCCAATCTGGTACACCAAAATTCCGCCCTTGGACCCCAAAAATCAACCTTGAGACCCCAAAACTCCACCCTGGGACACCAAAACTGTATGCTGGACCCCAAAATCAACACTCCTGACCCCAAAATTCGACTCTGGGACATCAAAATTATATGTGAGACCCCAAACCCCCACTCTGGGACCTCAAAACTGCACCCTGGGATGCCAAAATTCCAACCTGGGATGCCAACCCTCCACCCTGGACCCCCAAAACTCCATCCAAGGACCTCAAAATCAACCCTCAGACCCCAATATTCCACTCTGGGACACAAAAATTATAAGTGAGACCCCAAAACTCCACTCTAGGACCCAAGAATTCCACTCTGGGACATCAAAATTCTACCCTGGGACCCCAAAGCTATATGTGAGATCCCAAAGCAACATCAAGGGAGGCAAAACCAACATCCAGCGACCCCAAAATTCCACACTGGGACCCCAAAACTCAACCCGGGGACCACAAAAGATGGTGATGGGGTCTCCAGCTTCCCAAAGCTCCATCCAAGGACCCCAAAATTCCACCCTGGCACCACAAAATCTATCCAGTGATGCCAAAATTCTGTGCTGGGACCCCAAAATTATATGTGAGACACAAAAACTCAATCCCAGATCCCCAACACTCAACCTTGAGACCCCAAAATTCAACCTTGAGACCCCAAAATTCCACCCTGGGACCCTAAAATTATATGTGAGATCCCAAAACTCCACTCTGGGACTCCAAAATTCCATGCTGGGACCCCAAAACAAGGTGATGGGGCCTCCAGAACACCAAAACACTATCCAAGGACCCCAAAATTCCACCCTGGAACAACAAAATTCTACCCTGGGACACCAAAATTATATGTGAGACCCCAGAACTCCACTCTGGGACACCAAAATTCAGCCCTGGCACCTGAAAACTCAACGTTGCAACTGCAAAACTTCACCCTGGGCCCCCAAAACTGCACCCTAGGACCCCAAAATCAAACCTAGGACCCCAAAATTAGTCCGTGGGAACAAAAAATTATATGTGAGACACCAAAACTCCATCCATGGACCCCAAAATTCCACCCTGGGACCACAAAACTACGTCCTGGACCCTGAAAACTGAACCCTGGGACCCCAAAATCAAACCTTGGACCCCAAAATTCTACACTGGGACCCCAAAATTACATGTGAGACCCCAAAACTCAACACTGGGATGCCAAAACTCCAATCTGGTACCCCAAAATTCCACCCTTGGACCTCAAAAATCAACACTGAGACCCCAAAACTACACCCTGGGACCACAAAACCGCACCATGGGTCCCCAAAATCAACACCGGGACCACAAGATTCTACGCTGGGACCTCAAAATTATCTGCAAGACCCCAAAACACCATCCAGGGACCCCAAAATTCCACCGTGGGACACCAAAACTCCATCCCAGAACCCCAACACTCAAACTTGAGACCTAAAAACTCAAACGTGAGACCACAAAATTCCGCCCTGCAACCCCAAAATTATATGTGAGACCCCAAAGCTTCACACTGGGATCCCAAAATTCCACCTTGGGATACCCAAAATTCTACCCAGGGACCCCAAAATAATAAGTGAGACCCCAAAACTCCACCCTGGGACCTCGGGTGCATTTTGGGGTCCAAGGGTGGAATTTTGGGGTCCCTGGATGGAGTTTTGGGGTTTCACATGTAATTTTGGGGTCCCAGAGTAGAATTTTGGGGTCTTAAGTTTGAATTTTGGGGTCCTTGGATGAGGTTTGATGTTCTAGAGGCCCCATCATCTTGTTTTGGGGTCCCAGGGTAGAGTTTTGGGGTCCCAGGGTGGAGTTTTGGGGTTTCAGAGTGGAATTTTGTGGTCCCAGAGTGGAGTTTTGGGGTCACACATGTAATTTTTTGGTCCCGGTGTAGAATTTTTGGGTCTCAAGGTTGAGTTTTGGGGTCCCNACCCTTATTATTTTGGGTCTCAAGGTTGAGTTTTGGGGTCCCAGGGTGTATTTTGGGGTCTCAAGTAGAGTTTTTGGGTGCTGGGGTCCCTGGATGGTGTTTTGGGGTCTCACATGTAATTTTTGGTACCAGTATAAAATTTTGGGGTTCCAGGGTGGAATTCTGGGGTTCCAGAGTTGAGTTTTGGGAACTCACAGATAATTTTGGGGTCCCAGCATAGAATTTTTGGTCCCAGTGTTGATTTTGGTTCCCAGGGTAGAGTTTTTGGGTCCCAGGGTGGAATTTTGGGGACTCAAGTTTGAATTCTGGGGTCTCTAGGTTGAGTTTGGGGGTTCTGGGATGGAG
>VZTV01118710.1:2532-26042 GCA_013400875.1 Anhinga rufa | reverse complement strand
AAAGACATTAATGTGGCAAAAGATAATAGCTGCTACACAAGTTAATGTTTCATATGTCTCGGAAATCTAGCTGAAATTTCACACAGCTCAGAAATCTAGTATTCAGTAGCAAAAGTATACTTATTGTTGTTCACAACAAACAAAAATATCCAACAGAATTGAGGTTTACCAGTGAGATCTTGAACTCTACCAAGACATCAATCTTTAGCAAAACTGGCACTTCAGGTAATACAAAATTCAGTGAATAACCCCACAACACTCATTCTGCTGTCTGTGAAGGAGACTTACTGCACACAAAACACATCTCTATTTGTCTTTAGCCTGTACAGAATAAAAGCAACATATAAATGATGTATTGTCAAATTATAGGCTGCTAAATTTCATAACTATTATGTTGTGTACTGTGTACAATCTTTCACTTCTATACATTTAGCATCATCAAAAAATATTTATTTTATTATTATTTGACTGGTGATAATCCTCAGGGCAAGCTCTGTCTCACTAACAACATATACAATGCAATGTTGAAAGGAGGTGACAATGCTTTGGTATTCTTGAAGCACAGTTGGATCTATCCTGTGATCAGGCTTGTAGGAATTTAGTGAAGGAATTGACCCAACTTAAACATTCTGGTCTGTTCAGGCTTTCTAATACAATCTTCATGAAGTTGCTTGAGCAAGTCTTCCAGTGTGCGCTTACAAGCACATTATGTTTTCTGTTTTTAAATAGTTCCCATGGTATCTTACAAGCCTGAATTCCAGGAATTTTAGCTTGAAATATCCTAGTTCTTCATACTTCTGGTTTTCATAGATATGAATCCAGGTTGAAATTTTTTTGAAGTTAATTTTTAGAGAACTTAACATTGTTGGAAGGGTGTAGTACACTACAGAGAAAATGTAAGCCTGTGTTTTGCTGGTTTTTAGGATTGGTGGTGGTGGAGAGTTGTTTGAGTACTACAATGTGGATTTTTGTCCATGGCTATGTACCTATGTTGAATATGTTTGGTACTTACAAATGCTATAAGCCAAACAGAAACCAGAAAAGTCCATATGAACTAATAAAATAACAGTATCTAGGAAACTTTGATCATCTAAGACTTCTAATAAAATTTATAAATGTCAATGGAAAGACTATTATTGATCCCAGTAGGTTTTTATTGGTTGGATTAAATGTGTTTCAAATTTGTACTATTTGATAAACAGTTGCTGTGTTTTTATACGTCATAATAGCATTCGAGGATATTGTGCTAATATTCTAGATAGAGTAATTATCTCCTTGGATTTTGTGTAATACTTGTGAGAATGTATATTTTTAACTTCTTTATTTTCTTAGTGTTTTTATAGGTGGCTTGCTCATATTTAATGAAATACACTCTGTTGTGCATCCAACCTAAATGTTTATTCAAACAGATGTACATAATTATAAGTGAGAGCAAACAGCTGCATTTGTTATTTTCTGACCCCTTTGGTTCCTTCAAATATAAGCTTTCTATTGCATTTAATTGAGTGAGTGTTGATTTTAGTGTAGAAAGACACTGATGTTTATTCACTATAGAATGCCTGTACTTTTAGTATAATAAACATTAAATGGTGTTCCTTGAATTTTGTAAGAGCCAAACTATAACATTGACAACTTCTGTTGTGATTGCTTCTTGCTTAAACCTCCCCTCCTGCAGTTTATCCAGTGTACGATACATAAATACCCATACACTGCAATATAATAAATGAAACACGATACTGCAATATACTTTCTGATGTGTAACATCTTGGAAAAAAACCCCAACCAAACAAACAAAAAACCCAAGCCTATATAATATGCCTATCATATACTGCTAAAATACCAGTTTATCTATTTCATTTCAGTTGTAGTTGTAGAAACATCTCAAAGAATGATGTAAGGAAATAATTAGTGGGAAAAGAAGTATTTTGGACAGAATATGTAAAACTCCATAATGATTTTTGGGCCTAGGGGAGTGATCAGGAGTCCAGGAAAGTACATCAGTGTAGAAAGAAAAACTGTTAGGGCATGGAAAGCAATTAGGAACTTGGATACAAATGTTGCAGCCTGGGGAAGAACATTTGTCTTTCATGGTGGATTAAAACAGCTTCAGCCATTCACATACTTCCATGTTGCGTTTGTGAATGTAGAAACTGATTGCATACCACAAACAAAATATACTGTGCTACTGAAATTAAATATTTAGGGTAGCTAGAAACAGAACTAAAAATTATAATTATACACAGTATAATATAAAGTGTGAGGTTTCTTATAGTTGGTTTTGAGTGCCTTCTAATTTTCTCTCCTGTATCTACATTGCAAGAGTACACTCTCCTTTGTTACATTTTTTCCACAGGTAAAATAAGTCTTCCTTTTATGGTGTTATCTATTTAGAAAATACTACTAATCATGAAAAAGTAAATGTGTATTGTCAGCTTCCTTGATTTCTTTTTTTTTTTCTTTTTTTTTGTGACTGATTTTAAAGTGCTTTATAAATATCAGTGAGTGAATTGTGGGCATCCGTGCCTGCCAACTGGCATGCTTTGTGGAGTTTATTCAACTTCTTAAAAGAATTAAAAATTTATTTTTTCAATTAATAAAATCTGTGTCCTGAAATTGAAAAGAAAGCATACAATTTTATTAATGTAGCATTAAGTTGCTTTAAACTATATGCTTTAAGATGTATTCCTAAATATCCCATCTTGTTCTGAGGGACTGTGTGAAGAAAGAAAACAGATTTCAAAAGATATTTCCTGATTTGCTGGACAGTGAATATAACAGTATAGATCAAAGACTCTAGTAAGGGTTTTTCTGTATTTCTAATTATCATGACCAAGAGTTTAAAAAAATTGTTACTAATAAAAAAGTATAGCATTCTAAACCAGTTTGCAGTAAAGAACTCTTACAGTCTGCTTCCTGAACATTTGGTGCATGTTATTTCAGTTTGAAACACCAAAATGGGTAATCAGTTTTAGAAACCATGACCATGCCTAAAATTAAGAAAAAAACCAATGGACTTCAAGTTTCACAATACAGCTGGGGTTTAGGCAGAATTTCTTGGTGACTTATATCTTGCTCGATTTAGTAATGCTTCTGAAATTTGGAATTAAATGTATATTATAAATCAAAAGGGGAATACTGTCTTTAACTGTAAATAAATCCTCAATTTATTACAGCATTTTGAGTGCAGTTGAGTCTAAACGTAGCTAAAGTTATTTACTAGCAATACTGCTATTTTGAAGTATTTTTAAAAGAGTAATTATTTAATTATTTTAAGAACATAAACTACAGCTTGGTACAGGGAATGTGATCACTTCTCCTTATATTTTGTTGTGTCATTTTGTTTTAACTTCTGCTATTAGAGCATGCTTATACACAATAAATTGAGAAGACTGCGTTCGGTATTTGATGACCATTTCTTCAGATTTAGGAGTAATGGGAATTGTTAAGACCCTTAGCTAAGACACTGAGGCTTTTTCTGCAATATTTCTCAGTGTTTTTGTGATCTAAACAGAGAAAATATTAAAAAATAGGAAGGATTAGAAATACTGTAGTAATTGGGTAATAAAACCACTTTTCTTCTGAAAAGTAAAGGTAAAAATGTACCGATGCGGCAGTATGGTGCTATCTAGGTTAATCTTAATCGCAGCTGCCTTTAGTCATCTAAAGCTTACAGATCTAACCTAAACTCTTCAATGGAAAGGGGTGGACACTTCTGAAAAGGCTGTTTTTCTCACCTTGAGAAACACACGAAGGAATTCCAAAGCCACCTATTGCTTGATGTTGGAGCTGTTGTCAGGACCCCAAGTTCTCCCCCAGGGCCTACACCCTCCTGCCCATGTGTCCTGAGGTCCAGTGGCCAGACTCTGGCCATCTCTGAGACGGGTACAGCTGCCCACGAGCTGGCACAGTTGGCTGGAGTTAGGCAGTGGAAGACAGCTGTGTTGTGAGACAGAGCCATGAGCTCAGCCCCTTGCCCTTGGTCTTTTCCTAAGATACATTGTAGGTAGGACTGTGCCTAAGCCTTCACTTTGCTTATCCTGACCTCACCTTGCTGACTTGATGTTAGATGTGCCTCATCACTATGGACTCATCTAGTTATCACAGGGCTGTGATTTTTACCCTGAATCCTTGCAATTTAGGATCATGGTACACAAATGTCTATTTGATGAATATCTTCTTATCTACAGTTCTGTACCTGATTATGGATATGAAAACAGCTGGTTTCTATTAAAATTTAATTTGCCCTCCTGTCTTTATTACAAAGCTTAATGATTGTGCACTATAATGCTTCTTTTTAATACTAAAAGACTAGTGTTAGTGTTGAGGTTAGTGTCAAAAAAAACCCTGGAATTTGCAACATAGAGATATTTAGTTCAATAGTATTTTTCAGGTTCTTAAAGGAACGAATAAATTGTAAAGTGCTTTCTGGAACTTAAGCACTGCCATACAACCTCTTTATGTATCCATGGAAAGCTGGCAACCACAGATCCTTAATACATTTTTTCTTCAATGCAATTGTTCTCTCTTACACTGCAGGATAAAGGATGGATGTCTAGTATGGTTATCTTCCCTTATGAGGGCGCTGTGTAGCAGGGTGCTTTCTTTTCTCTATTGTATATTTATCTAAAGGAGGAGGAGGCCTGTTCCTGTTAATTAGCAAGAACAGACAGTACTTTCTATATACCGTCACTTGAGAACAGAAAGAGTCCATTTCATGTGAATACTTTTTTTTTTTTTTTAAAGTGTTTCAGCTACTTTCAGCTATGTCAGGGTCTCTGCCAAAGTTGCTATAGAGGAACAAGGCTTTGAAATGCTCTAAGAATTCTGGTACTGCTTTTAATAAATGAAAATAGCTATCAGGAATGCATGAGTGCATTATAGGACTTTCAAATCACTGCACCCAGACTGTGATGAATCACAGTATGAAGTGAGGATAAATGTGCTGAAAAACACAGTGAGAGACTGTTTGCTCCTGCCATGTTAACTTCAACTGAAAATAGTGTTTTAGAAACATATAAGTTCTTACCTTAATTTTCAAGATATACTATTGAAAGGGGGTTGTAAGTCACCTAATCTAAAGCTTCATTGTAATGAGCAACCGTGTCCTCTGCTACTGTTCATAAATTGATCAAATTCCCTTTATAGCTCTAATCCTGAAACATTTGTATTATGTATACATGTTTAAAGTATCTTTCCAGCTATAGATTAACTGTATGTACCACATATCTTTGTGGTCACAATATAGCAACAAAAGTGCTAGGAATTAATTCCTTTAGGTTGCAATAGCAATCAGCAAAGAAAGAACTACAGAAGAGGATGCTTCCCTGTCCATGCTGGAATCCAGTAACCTTTCAAGTTCATGGCAAACTCCATAGAAACAGAATTGTGATATATTTTCTCCTTCATTCTAAGTCATTCATTAGAAGAGATTTGATTGATGCTGATTTGCATGTATTGAAACAAGTTCTCAGATGGACAGCACACTTTATTTTGGACACTTGCGAAAAGAACTTGCCTGTAGAACACACTGCACACAAACTTTTACATGGAGCTCATTTTTCTAATATCAGAAGCCTGGTTAAATGCTTAAGGTAGTAATTAAGTGTCATGATTGATAAATGACTAGTAGCTTTGCATCATCTATTGATATTGCATACTACAGTACAGAAACATTCATATTGATTTCACTATGTCATGTCAGTGACCAGACCCTAAAAAAAAAATTGTTTTATCCACAAAAACTAATAAAAATTACAAATTCACAATGACATGCATTTCCTACATCCCTGAGTATAACCGATTGTCTTCCTATATCCCTGATTATTTAATAGAGGAAAGCCATTTGCTGAATTTGCCAAAGTAATTTATTAAAAGCAGCCAAACTGCTTTTTTGCAGGAATGCTGTCTCAATAATAATGTGGAGAGATCTGTACTAGCACTAAGACTATGTCCATGAAACAAAATATTCCACACTGAGCATGTAAAACTGACTTGATCCTTGTAGCTTAACTTGGACAAATTTTTTATTTGGGGATCAATTCTTTCTAAAAACAGAAAGTTAATATAATGAATTGTTTTCTGGGTGACATAAAAAACAGTTCCATTGTTCTTGGCTTAATCATTATTGGTTATAAGAAAAGCAACGGCAAGCAAGAAAAATAAAATTACTTTAGAAGTTACTGGACTTTAGATTATGATAACACAAACATATCCTTCTCAAACCAAAGGGGGAAAAAAAAAAGGAGGTGGAGATGAATTAACAATATAAGACCATTGTAAGGGATATAAATGTAGATTACCCTGGGTTTTACTGCTCTATAAAACTGATTTTCATCTCCCTATCTGTAAGGATTTCAGAAAATAAATACTGAAAAGACTCCCGAGTTGTTTCTTTACTCTGAAGAATATAAAAACCCCTCAGAACGGGGAAGTACCTTTTTTCCCAAAACCATACATTACACTTACATCAGAAAAGTTAGACATGTGGTGTGCAAAATATTCTTTCCTACTTAACCTGCCAACAGTGGCCCATACTTGTAGAAACTACTTGATTATGATGTCAAAGCAAAAGCACTTTGATGTAAAGAACGTCCAATTTATGATCTCCTTTTTCATTTTGCAAGATCTCCTGCCAACCCTAAAAAAATTTGCCTCTTTCAAAAAGATTTGCTAATACTAGAAATATGACATCTTGTAGCAAGTCATTTTCTCTGTTAATGCAAATGAGATCTCTTCCCTGGATATTTATGGTGCCATTCTTAGCTAAACATCAGTGTGACCAAAAGTATGTGGGCTATTTTAGGTGCTGAAAGAGGGACTGAGGGCAGAGAGATTTGTTGCAGGTTCAAAGGTAGAAGCCCAGGAAATTACTTCAGAATAGATGAAATAGATATTAAGTACAGCCAGTTCTCTTGCTTCAAATATCAATTCGAGATTTTATGTTTTCCCTAGAGATTGAAGTAGTTTTATTTCAGGTAAATTGATCCACTGCAACTGTATACAATTAACTAGTATTGGTGAGTAAACAGTTAAATGTAGGTATCTTTTACAATTTGTTCTATCTTCAGCAAGTAAATAGGAAATGCAGGTAAACATGGCCTGTGAATTTAATGTTTAAATTAATGAACATAAAAATTCACACAAAGTAATATTTAGGTTTGAATATTTAATATTTAGATTTCTAGTTTTTGTAATTTAGTCAAGGAGAAATAAATATGCTGGAACAAAAATAAATACACCGAAAATGTGGACTAAGAAGTCATTAAAATGCTTTTGAAAAATTACAGTAGTTTTTCCTAATGTTATAATTTTGAAGGTTATGATTGCCATAGAAAGTTAAGCTTCATTACACAAAATTGTAATTTTTACCATGTGTGGGTCTTTTGTTTTTCAGCATAGAAATAAAACTCACACAGGTATCATTCAGCACTTTAGAATCAAATGAAAAATATATGTCAGGCAGTTATATCTCTTTAGCCACTTATAATTGTAACTAAGAATTTTCTGTGTTTTAGAATGTGAGATGAAAGATTTGTAGTAGACATACTGGATTTCTTCTTTAAAAATACTTCGTCATTATGTTAATACAATATTCATATTTTACATTTGTTTTATATTTAATGTAAGTGAAGTTCTCTAATAAAGTACATGTATGAATGTGTGTACTCTCTCTGAACTAATATTTTTTTAAAAAATATGAAGCAAATTACTGGCTTATTAGTCTAGCATCTTAGTTGCATGTTGCTAAGAAGAAAGCCATTAGCACATATCTAAGTTTCTTATCTATATGCTCATGCAGCTATACTTGGCTCCTCTATGTATCTGATAATTAAAATGATCCTAAATAGGTAATTATTGTATGTAGATTAAAAAGTAAGATACAAGAAACATGCTGCTACTCCTTATTAAATGTCTTCAAATGTTTCTTAAATAAATGTAAAAATAATTTATTATTATGAACAACTCATTTGGAAATAAAATGAAGAAATAATATAAATTTATTAAAACTTAATTTGGTTTTAAATCAACAAAATAATTTCAGTCTGAAAGTTACATCGTGTTGTGGCACTCAGAGACATGGTTTAGTGGTGGACCTTGTAGCGTTAGCTTAACAGTTTGACTGGATGATCTTAAGGGTCTTTTACAACCTAAATGATTCTATGATTTAACTCCTGATTAAAATACAAGATCGCTCACTGGGAAGAAATGACTCTCAAAATCAGAGAGCAATTAGACCAAAACCAGTCTGCAAAAAATAATTCTGCCAGTATTTTGGTAAGTATACTGCACAAAAAATTATCCACAAACACAGTGAGCCTTGGTTCTTGGAGAAGTTGTTATGTTCTATGAGATAAAAGACTGGAAGATATGTGCATGCTACTCATCTGTTGTAGTTGCACAATTCAGAAAAATAAAGAAGGCTGTAGTGTGATTTGACAGAGAAAGCTGCATCGTAAGAGGATTTCTTTTTGAAACATTAATATTTTGCCTTTAGAAGACTATATTCAGCAGAGAGAAGTTGTAATTCGACAGCATGAAGTATCAATGAGCTTGAATGCTTTGTGATAAGTACTAGAAGTAGCATTCTAAGGAAGCTTGTTTTCTGGGGCATTCATTTCATGACTCTATTAGCAGATGGAGGTAGGAAATGAGCATTTATTAAGGGAGAGCTTTTTTAATATATAAAGTCCTCATCTATTTCAAGTATAAATATGAATTTTCAATATGTGTGCATATACCTGTATGTATAAAATGCGCATATATGTTAGCAATGAGTCCTTTTGGTACCCAAATTGCAGGAAAGATATCGGAGATGCTTGAGAGAATGAATGCAGAGAGCAGCTAGTTGCCAGCATCAGAGGCTCTTCTGTTTCCTCCCCAACTCTGTTCTGAGTGAGTGAGTGCCAGGTTCTTAAGCACTCTTACATGGCTGAATAGTGGTAGAAAAAAAACAACCTTCCTCCTTGCATTTGAAAACCTCATTGTGGTGAGAGGAACTCGAGCATATTTACTCAAGAAACCACATGAGTAGAGACAAAGCTATTTCAGGTACACGAGCAGATGAATCCATTTCAGTAGATGATATATATGTCCTGGCAAAACATAGATCTGTCCCTGCCTACCTTTTCTACTAATGTAGATTAATAGGATAGCTAGGCATTTTTTTTTTAAAGAAATTATTTACTTAATCTGTAATTTACAGATTTATGGCTTTTGCCCATCAATTGTTTTAGACTATCAAAGAGTTAAGACAAGGAAGAACTGATTCTTGTTTTGATTCTTAATAACCTGACTGGAGTGATGACTGCTTATGTTTCATGTTAAGTGAGAGTTACACTGCATTATTTGGATATCTTCTGGGTATCTTTGCTATGAAGTGTAAATGTAGTTTTGATGCCAAACCCAGTTTTCAGAACTTCATGGTTGTCTCTTTTAAACTTTTAAGATTGGATATTTTTATTACCCACATTAATGTAAAATTCTGGTGTTGAATATTCTTTGCCTCTAAACTACCTCCGAGTTCTACAGATTAAATAACTAAACTTCTAATTTCTCCTTTCTGGACTCTTTCTAACTCTGGGGTATTTCAGTGGAGGTGATAAATATTGTGTAGCAGATTCCAGAGAGGGTTGTATCTATTATGACAGTTTCTATGTAATTTTTCATGTCTTTCTTCATGCATTCTAATACGCTGGTTGCTTTCTTAATCATATTCAAATACAGGAAAATTAACAGAAATATCTGTATTATTTCTCAGTTTCTGGTCAGTTAGTTTAGATGCCCTTTAAGTGTGTTAGTAGTCTATACTCTTCATCCATTAATTTTCAATAGACTTTGCATGAGTGTCTATGATTTTATCACAAAATATACAGAACTGACATGATCAATTTAGGGGAAATTTCAAAATCAGCGTGTTGGCTCCTCTGACCTGTGCGTGCTGTGAAGCCGTATGTCATACTACAAGCATTTTAAATAATTTAAAGGGAAAGCAATATCCCAGTAAAATAGGATAAGATGAAGTTATTTTTTAAAAGAAGTACTTTATTGGGTGCTGCCAAGTGCATGCTTGTCTTTCAGACCCTATGATAAAATCCATTCAGGTTTTTAACTTCTATAATAAATAACATCGCTATTTAAAAAGTGTTGATGTTCTTTCTTTGAATTATGAGCCCATCTTGCAATCACAGCTGGTAAAATAATATAGTACTAAATGTTCAGCGTTGCTTTTCATGTAGATTACCTACCTAAAACACACAGAGCTGTTTCATCATTTGGAAATTATTACAACTATCTGACTTCTGTGGACCAATATGTGACAGGCTTTAAGATGTTAATGCTAGGACACTTGGGATCCATGTTAATAAACACAGAATGTTACATTTCGGTCTATTGGACTATTTCCTCAGCAATGAAGGTTCAGTCTGGTACTAAGTCTTTCTCTGCCCTCCAAAGTATTCAGAGTCAACTGGCCTTTGAAAAGGAAATATTCTGAAAACAGTTTCTGCTGAAGTGTTTCCACAATCAGTGTTCTTGCAGACTTCCTGTGTACAAGCCAATTGATACTCTAATGTAGAATTAATTGAACTTGGATATTTCTACTGCTTAGACAGTGCAAACATAAAAAGAAAAAAAATACATATTGAACTTCTAGTTATTTCAGTGTTACTTGCAAATGAATTCAGTTTTACTGTGATTTCTATTTTATTTCCAGTGCTTATGTACATGTATTCTTCTTCAGATTAATGTAAAGTCAAGATATTAATACAAAATGCGTGAGCTTATGACTCAGCAAACTATAACAGTTTAGGCAAGAATGTAATACCTTGACTAAAGGTTTTCTCATAGTCTAAACACTAATTGCCAAAATATATTTATTTTTAATTTTAGATTAATTGTGCTTACTCAAACTTTTCTTGTGGCTATACATAGTCCAGTGTACATATGTTCCCCCCAGAATCCTGACTAGGCAAGTATATTTTAAAGGGAAAAATTGCCTGTCCTTAAAGAATGCTCTATGTGTCATGAGACAACCAATTTTGCAGCTAATGTAAAAACTTCACAGGGATAGAACAAAGATTCTTGTGATGACAGAGCATTGCACTAATATATCACACCTGAAACTAATGATTAACTCCATACTTTGTTGGATAATTTTAATGAATTTTAGTATAGCTTCAAGACATAACACATACAGTCATTTTCAGATTTCTCATTTTTATAGCCATCAGCAGACTGTATCTTAATGGCATTTTGAAAAAGAATGAATAATGAGTTATAAGAGTGGCTGAAATGGATATCCTCACCCACATACTGTAGTATAAGTAACTTTGGAGCCTAAAGAATATAAAAAGCACAAAACAGAAAAAGATCCAAATGTCCATGAGTTAGTAATGCCCTATGTGATACAAGAACTCATATGATAAGATGGAGTGCTGCACAGATGCATCAGTTTGGCTATATAATGCGATTTAGCCTCAACAGGTTTTACTAGCTTAAACAGATTACTTTGAGTATAAAAACATGAGTGAACTTAAACATGAGTATTTTTCTTCCAGTTGCGGAGCTGACATTGGTGTTCAAAGCATGTGCAGGTGACACCCGCATTCTATTAACCAGCCTTTCCTCTTCTCACCATAATATCTCCTAATCAGATTCTTTATAGATTTTCATCATCTGATCTTTTCCTCTTATCACAGCACAGTTTCAACTCTGAGAACAATGAATTGGGGGTAGGGTGTGTTTTTTCTTTTTTTTTTTTTTCCCCAGCAATTGCATTATAGATTTTGGGGTAGATAATAGCTGTCTTCTTCCCTTTCTCACTGATACAATATTATCCTTCTTATTTGTCACAGTGACAAATTTCAGTTTGGTGCCTTTCAATCATGTTTTGCCAAAGCTTTATATGTGTACACTGAGCTATTAAGATAAATATCTAGAATGAACAGTCATCTAAAAACCACCAAAATTATCTACATTGATAATTTTTAAGATAGATAAAACTTGGTAGTATGTGCATTTAAAGCTATATTATTTATCACTGAGTAACATCAGATATATTCTTTCTCTGCTTCATTCTCTAGATTCAGTTCATGCGAGGGAGCTCAAGGAGGTTATGTCAATACAAACACAGCAGTGTGTCTCTTTTGGCACTTGGCCAAAACTGTCTTTTGTGTTTTAATAAAAACTTTCTTTCATATACCAGTAGAAAGAAGTGATATCAATGGAGAAATATAACAATAATTAGAAGAAGATGTGTTAGATTATTATTGATGGATTCTTTGAAGCAGAATAGACAAATCAGTAGGAAACAGTTCATGTAAAGTTCACGTTGTGAATGATCAAGTGTGATTGAATGAATCAATGCTGCATTTTAAATAGGGTTGGGACAAAGGATTTTATATTCAGGTGGCTATAGACCCACCTATTTATATGTTATTCAAATGGTGGAATGCTGCTAACTCAATTACTTCCTATCTTCCCCTCTAGTCGTATTACCCTTTTTAAGTTTAAAGGAAATGTGCCTGGGTTTCCCTCTCCTAACAGCTGCAGTAGCGTTGAAGCATTCTACCTTGTTTTAATGTACTCACGTTATTTAATTAAGCTCTCTGAAATGTCAGCTGGCATTGACAGCAACCTTGACTTGATTACATACTAAGTTGGACAGTGTTTAGGAAAGTCCCCTTTAATAGCGTGACTTATTTGTCCATTAAGGAAATAGCTTCCTTACAGCTACTCTCAAAGAGGGGAAGGTGAGAAGCTGAACTGTCCTCCTACCCCTATTAAAAATGTATGAATATAAAATTGGTAGGAACTCAAAACTGAACAGGGAATCACTGTTCTTTTCCCAGGCTGAGATCAACATAACGAGCACAAGGACATGTTAAGACTTCTACAGTCTTTCCAAAGCATGAGGAGGAGGTTATCTCTATGACTTACAGTATGAATTCTGTTGGCTGAAAGGCGAGAAGCATATATTTTGTCCTTACTTTAAGCTTCACGCTTCTTATATTCATGACAGAAACCTTTTTACAGCCTTCTATAATTTTATTGCATGGTACTTTAAATTTTTTTAAAAATATATATGTACACACATTTAGGCCAAAAAGTATAGTTCTGATCATCTCGATAATATAGGTTATAGAATCTCTCCAAGTTCTGTTTGAACTAAGGTGTTGATATTAGCATTTAAACATGAGTATTTAGTTTAGGAAATAATAATAATTTAGGAAAATATTATGTCATAGAGTCATAGAATATCTCAAGTAGGAAGGGATCCATAAGGATCATTGAGTCTAACTCCCTATCTTGATCTAAATCTTGATCTAAAAATTGCCAATACCTAATATACTGCCAGGTGGCTTTGTATGTGCCTGTCACTGTCTCTATCACTGTTCTGATTTCTTCTTACACTCTCTTGAATGCCATCCTTCTCATTTTGAATGATCCAGTGCCTTTTTTCCTTATTTGGAGTAATGTAATTCTTTTGATAATCCATATTTTAGAATAATTATTTATTCTTCAATCTAAGTTGCCATCATCTCTTCAACACAATTCAAAATTGTCTTTTAAAATTGTCAGTGTGCTTGTTTTTATTTTCCTTGCAAATAGTATATAATAAAAAAAAATGAATATTATTTATTTTTCTTAGAAGTCCAAGCTGGATCTATCTGGAAAAAAACAAGCAGCGAGAAGCCTTGCCCCATGACATTCCTGTTCTTTCTGTGTCTAAAGGGAGACTTTTTCTGTGGATCTCGTTTTGTAACTTCAAAATGGGTACATTCAACTGATGGAAAAATATAATTACTGTCCTTAAGATAATTTATCACCAAACTACATTTGTGACATCAGTCATTATGAGGTCTAATGCATGTAATTGGCAAATGTGTTTGCATCTCATACTTTATTCTAATTGACATCTACCATATTGCTGCTGACAGCTTTTCAGCCCAGATGAATGCTGTTTGCCAAGAGCTATTACTACTTTGCTGAGGTAGTCATATATGGATACATTTTAGTGAAGGTACGGAGTAAAAATTCGCTATGTTTTTTTACTGCTCAGGTGTCTGGGTTCACTAGCTCTGAATAGTGAGGCTTTGACATGCATCAAGTAGATTCTTGACAATTTGAAAATATGTCACTTCTGAGGGTTTGCACAGTACACCAAAAGAGGACCACTGAAATACTGAAAGGTTACTATGTGATTTGAAGCACCGACTATAATTCATGCAAGATGAAACTTTATAAATTAAATCTCTGAAGAAAAATGTTTTACTAAAGAAACTACCATTAGACATTTTCTCTCTTGTAATAAGATTACATTTTGTCATCAGTACTCATGCAAGAAGACAATGAAAGTTAATTTTATATGTTAGTGAAGGCCATAAGAGACTTCCTAGAGACATTAAATAGGCAGCATACCTACTACAGTGACATCCTGTCAAATAATAAATAGTGGCCTGTCACTCTCGGTGGACTAAATCATGATGTGCTGTTGCTCATATGTAAAGGTCTTGGATAATAAAGGTAAAATAATTGTAGCTCTAATGAGATCAGGTTGTTTATATTTGGTATCTTGGCTATAATTAATCCACCCAAAAATCTTTAGAGGAAAAGAAAAGATAGTGAAACACAATATTACTGTATTAAAGTGGTTGCACAGTTCAGATATAATAAGTATATTGAAAGTGCAGATCACATTCATCTGACACATTAAAACATGAAAGCTACACATTTAACCCGTTTTTATAGACAGTTGTACCTAAAAAAAAATAAATCCTTTGTTATCATCATTTGCAGTACTTCTCTTTTTCTGTATACAAAGGCATATATTCTTCTGCCAGAGCTCCTTGAAATTTCTCGAACATTAAAGACTACATATGGTAAAAATCAGACCAAATTTTAAAGTTAGATTAAAGCAAAGTCTTATTTTATAATTTGAAGACGCTATTAGATTCAAGTATATTTTAAGTTGCTGTTTTCTGCCTCCTTCTTCTTTGCAACTTCCAATAAACAAGAACTTTTAAGAAATTTCATTTTGTTTCATTTCATATTAATACACCTTATAGGTTCAGTAGCTAAAAGCCATCTGAGAGCACAGTACTTGAAATATTTTGTTCACAGTAGACAGACCATTCTGGGTTCACTCGGTCATATCTAGATTTTTTTATTAAAAAGCTGCAAGGGAAAAAACTTAGAAGGGAAAGAAATGGCTAGAAACTTTCCTCCCTTTTTCATAAAAGGATTAATTTGGGGAAACATTTTTAGCTTTAGTAAACTCTTTTAAGTGTTAACAAGTAAGTATTGTTCAAACTTCTCTGGGTGTTGGGTAGCAAGACTTTTTCCCACATGCTTTCCTCATACCATGCTTATAATTAGATATTGAATAAATTGCTATTGCTCTAACTCTTCCTTCCTAGGCAGCATGAATTGCATCATGAACTCTTTATGGCTCCATAACAACTTAAAACATACATATTGTTTAAAGGATTGTCTGTGTAATATTTTCATAGTATCCACAAGTGAGTTACATGGGCTTCCACAGACCATGTGTAATATATTAATAATATAAGTATCAAAACTGGTGCAATTTATTTCTTTCTTTTGGCAATTTCAGAGTCAAGTTTTTAAACCTTCTTGCTATCAAAGCCGCATTTTCAGAAAGTATGACATTTAGTTATGCAGCAGTAAAGAGTTATGATTAGATTATTTGTAAATAAAGTGGTTTGGTATTTTCAAATAGCAAGCTTATACACTATTTTTCATCTTAAGACAAACATTTTTTGCAGTTTCATGCTTCTTCACAGTCATTTTCTCAGAGATCTTATTGGAAATGAGCATCATATTTTTAAGATAGTAATTGGACATAATTTTTCTACACAGGCCATGTTTTCTATAACATATATTCTACGAGAGAGCTGTGTTTATACTTGTAGAAAATGAAATCATGTCTTTCTTATTTTAAAAGGCAAAAATGATAGCAACAATAAATATGATAATCTCATTTATATAAAACTCTGAAAATCCATCACTTACACTGTAAATGATATATCCATAGCCAAACAAAATGCATCTGAAGGTTGCCTTAATTATCTGCATGGAAAGTAATTGAAAAAATTGTGAGCAACCATTAAAGTAGATATTTATAAGAAATCTAAGCATATTTTTTTTAGCACAGTGCTAGGCAACATACAGCAACCATTCTCAAACTTTAAATGACAAAAAGTTTCTTATACTTTGCATCTGCTTTTTGCAAAACACCATTCATCCATACCCTGCATGTGCCTGTTTCAGATACAGTACCTATTTGAAAAGGTATTTAGCTTTGCATATATTTAAATTCATGATAAATAGCCATATGCAAATGGTGTAGTGCTATATAATTTATTTTTAAACATTTGTTAATTTTTCAAAACCTCTCTCAATAAATATTTACAATAATTTTAGGTTTTATCACAGAATTATTATTTAGGTCAGAAAGGACATCCACAGGCATCTAGTCCAACGTCCAACTCAAAACATGTATAATGGAATCAAGATGGTCCTGGCTGTGTGAAGTTGAGTCTTGAACACCCCCAGAATGGATTCTACAACCGCTCTGGGCAGCCTGTTGCCAAATTTAACCACCATCATGCTAATTCCACTCCCCCGCCCCACCCCGAGTATATAATTGAAACTTCTCATGTTTCTATTTGTGTCTGCTACCTCTTGTGCTATCACTGTACACCTCTGATGGGAGTCTGGCATCATCTTCTCTGTATTTTCTGATGAAGCAGTTGTACATAGCAATAAGGTCTCACCTTAGCTTTCTCTCCTCCAAGCCGAACAGGCCTAGTTCTCTCAGCCTCTCCTTGTACACCATGCTTTTCAGTCCCCTGACCATCTTCTTGGCCTTCTGCTGGAGTCACTCAGTATGCTGATATTGTTCATATACTAGGGAGCCCAAAACTGGGCATACTACTCCAGATGTGGTCTTACAAGTGCCAAGCAGAGGGGAAGGATCACTCTTCTGGATATGCTGCCTACACTTAGTAATACATACCAGGATGCAGCTGGCCTATGCTACACAGGAACAACTGCTGGCTCATGTTCAACTTGTCCACCAGGACCTCCAGGGCCTTCTTTGCAGAGCTGCTTGCCAGACAGCTGGCCCTCAGCCTGCCCTCCCCCTTGCCGCATAGGGTGTTTCCACCCCAGATGCAAGGCCTCGCATGTGCTCTTGCTGCACTCCATGAGCTTCTGGTCAGCCCATTTCTCTGGCCTGTTCAGGTTCCTCTAGCTAGCAGCCCCACCACCCAGTGTATTGACTGCCTCCTCCAATTCAGTGTCTTCCGCAGGCTTGCCGAGAGTGCTCTCTGTTATCCACATTGTTAATGAAGACATGGAAGTACTGGCTGCCAGCTGGACTTTGCACCACTCATGACAACTCTCTAAGCCTTGGCAGTTCAGCTAATTTTCTATCTGCCTTTTAATCCACTTCTCCAGCTTGTTTCTCACCAGTTTAGTGATAAGGAGACTATGTGAAACTGTGCCAAAGGCCTTGGTAGAATGAAGATGCACAACCTCCACTGCCTTCTCCACGTCCACAGGTGCCAGTCACCCCGCAGTAGGGAGCGATGAGGTTGGTCAGGCGTGATCTGCCTGCGCTTGCTGCGTGGGCAAGAAATGGCTTCTAGGAAGATCTGGTCCACAGCCTTTCCAGGGACTGAGTTAAGGCTGACCTGCCTGTAGTTCCCTGGATCCTGCTTTCTGCTTGTCTTCAAGAGGAGTGTGACAGCAGCTGCCTTCGTCACAAATGTTTCAAAAAGGACACGCAGCAGCCTCACAGGGACATCCGCCAGCTCCACGGAGACCTCTGGGGATGCCTCCCACCTGGGCCCATGGACTTGCATATGTCCAAGTGGGTTAAGCGATCCACTCCTTCTTCTGTGGGCACTGCTTCATGCCCACAGACTCTCTTAGGAGGCTCAGGGACCCGGGAGGCTTGAGGAGAAGCGTTACCCGTGAAAACCGAGGGGAAAAAAGGCATGGATTACCTCAGCTTTCTGCCCGCCGCTTGCCACTGGCCCCGCCCCCACCCCACAGAGCAGTGGCGGCAGCCTCCCCGTAGCCGCCTCCTTGCNAGCCGCCCACCCCGCCAAGCGCCGCGCTGACAGCCGTGTGGAGCCGGCGGCGGCCTCAGCAGCGGCCCCGGCCCCGTCGCTTCTGGCAGGACCAGGAGCCTGCCAAAACAGCGGGGGCGGCGGGTAGCCCCGGGCGGGAGCGCCGCCGCTGCCCCCCTCCCAGCACAGGGCGGCCACCTGCCCTGTGAGGCGTGCGAAGCAGCCCTGGCCCGGTTGCCCTGCGCGCAGTTAACTGTCAGGCAGTGAGTGGTGCTGGAGCTGGGAGCACCCGCCGCCCTGCGCCCTTCGGGGTTTTTTTCCTGCTGAGGTGTAGGGCTCTCTCAAGGAGTAGGGATGTTTTCGGAAGTGTTTTGTAGGCCCTGGAACTGTTCTTTTCGTCCTTTAAAAAAACTTTTTTTTCAGCCTTAAACTGTGTAGTTGAAGAGCGGCAGCCTGTGGTTAGGCATAAAGTGTGCGTAAGGAGGGAGAAGTTTCTGAGGGCCCGTGTGGAGCCAGCCGCCGCTGGTGGTGGGAAGAGTAGCCAGGCTGAGGGAGGCCGTGGAGCAAAATTCAGCCGATGCGAGAGGTGAGCCTTCAGCTTTCTCACTGGAAGGGTTTTAGGAGATGGTAAAGGTTTCTAGGCAGGTTACCATTTTGTCATGGAAAGAGAAGTAAAAGAGAGTTTAAAAAAGCTCAGCCTTGGAAAAAGAAAAGGGGTGGGATTTTTTTGGGTGGGTGTCTTGTTTGGTTTGTTTTTTTTGGGTTTTAGTTTTTATTTATTTATTTTATTTTATTTATCTGTGAGCTTTGTGAGGGATATTGGGTAGAAGCCCAGGCATGTGCTGCTGGAAGATAAGAAAAATAAAGCAAAAAAGGAGACTGGATAGATATTTTTCTAACACTTTTTTGATAGATATTCCTTATCTGGGATGCTATTATCATGGAAGTAGTAGAATTATAGGGCTGAACTGCTTTTCTTAAGGTCATTTTTATATGTTAAGGGTGGGGTATTAAAGAGTAGAGAAGCCAAAGAAAGTCTTATGAAAAAAATTAATCTAGTACTTAAAATGAGATACAGATGTTAACATAGTCTTCTCGCTAGGAATAGCTGATATTTCTCATTGTTTTTATATGACAAAGAGAATACTATCCCAAGGCCTTGTTTAAGCAGAAGTCTGCATGCAGGGAGGGGAGAATATGGACTTCAGTGCATTTGTTTTAGACTTATCTTCTTGTGTTAAGCTTTCCTTATGCAGTGAACTATAATTTTGCTCATAATCCTGCAGTAGAAGTATACGGTACACACTAAGGTTTGTGGAAAGTTATAGTTCCTAATTTCCGTCCCGATATTAAAGAAAGCAACTTAAGCTGATAGACCAGAGAGGACCAAGTGCTGAGAAGGACAAAGAAGGGCAAAAGTGAGCTACAGTGGCAGAGAAGCTGAAAAAATACAGACGACAAAGGCATGTAAAGTAATTTGTTGCTATGAACATGTAGTTCATTAATTTAGACAAGAGGTAGCCAGATAAATGCCTGCATCCTTCGCCAGTTTCTGTGACGGGGTAAAGGAACACCAAACAATGTGACACTCGCTATTAATCAGTTCATTGAGAGGATCGAGTGAGGGATAGGCTATGTCAGGGAGGTCTTTGCACACACGTGTACACACCTGCTTCTTAATCTCCCCTGTGAGCTGGCACAGCTGAACCCAGGGAAATAAGATGTTCGCACCCAGTGATCTTAGATTCAACTGGTTTTGTCTTTGGTCTTCTTTCTTTTAAGTAAAACATTTCCAGTAATCTGATCAATACACCTCTCTTTAAAGAGCTTGACCCAGTAATGTAATGTAGATGTTCCAAAACAGAAGTATCCATTTTGAAAATCATGTATAGTTTAAAACATAAGACAGCATTTTCTTTTTAAACATACAGAAAGAACCGGAAAACCCATTCTGTGCATGAAAATTTCTGCAAGCAAAACAACTGAAGATACTGTTACTCAAAAGAAATCTTAAGTGAGAGATCAGAGGAAATGGACAATTCCATGTACAACTGCATAAAACCTTAAAAATTAGACATAAACAGTTAATTACCTATATCATATTCTGTTAGCCTCCTTGTGTGAGGTAAGTAGTGTGGTAGAAAATTCAGGAGCCAGTATCAGAATCTAGGACGAGCGATAAGTTAGTTGCAATGACTTTAGCTATTAAAACAAATTAATTACACAGAAAGTCATGCCTTCTCTTAGTAAAATCAGTACAAATTATTTAACTGCAAGGCTGTCTCAACTGGAAACAGTCTTTGTTCAGGTCTTGATTTTGTTCAGAGACTATTGTCAGTATGATTTATAAAGCCAGAAGATAAGCATGCATGGAAAAAACAAATCTTTACATAATGTGTAGTAACAACATGTTCGAGAACTTAAGGATGGTGAAATTTCAAAAGCTTATAAAGGGGCTGACAGTAAGACCTGAAGAAATATTCAAACAATGGTAGATAGTTCTCAACTGAATTTCTGTGAGGGATCTTAAATTATCAAACTGTTCTTTCTAAGCATCATAAGAGATGGTGAGAATGAACAGCTAGCATAGATTTGTAGGGAACAAGTCAGACTTACCCTATCTCTTTCAAAAATATTGCAGCAAGCCTTAAGGGATGGAAGAGATATGATATAACTTGAATTTAGTAAACTGCAGTTTTGATAATCTCACATGGCATTCTCTTAAGCAAGCTAGGGAGCTGTGGTCTAGATAAGACTGGTCTAAAGTTAGTATATAAGGGTTTTTTTTAAAAAAAAAAAAAGTTTTTTTTTTTATTCACAGTCACACTTTTCACCAGTACCTGGGGGGGGGGTGAGTGGGGGGGGGAGTGTAATTCCATAAGAGTCTGCTGGTTCTAAGGTTATTCCAATTTTGGTAATAGAGTAGATCCTACTCTTGCTGAAGTCATATTAGAAGACAGGACTCAAGTTCAAAATAATCACAATAAATTCCAGAAACGATTGAAAATAATAGACATACAGTTTGGTAAGAACAAGCACAGGCACTAAGTAGGAGTAATTAACTGCACGAATACAAGATGGGAATTCCCTCTAATGCTTCAGCAAAGAGTATGGGGACAGTATATTCACCATGCTATACTGTTACATGTGTAGCTGGTTCCCGACTTTTTTCTTTCTTCCGTGTTTGCCCTCCCTTCGTATCAGCAGTAGCAGAGCTCAAGAAGTATTAGAATGCCTGGCAGATGTCCTTTGGCAAATCTGAAAACATTTCATGCCTCTATCACCCTTTATGAATTTGAGGCATGGCATACTAATTTCTGCCTACCCATTTACTGGGTTGATAGTCTGTGGCAGAGGCACAAGAGCTAGAATATCTGAAACTGCTAAAACAAGATCCACTAGAGCTCTTTTGCCACGTATCCTCAGGAGCGTAATATGTAAGCATCCAGTGAAAGGACTTGTAGGCTCACGTTGTCTAGGTTTTCAAAAAGGACAAACAATACAATGTATCTAGTTATTAGTAGTTCATGAAATTGTTAAAGACATTGAAAGAAGACTTAGAACCAGGTTTATTTAACCTTGGAAATGAGAAGAATGAGGGTAGGTATATATAAAATAGTTGCAAAAGGAGATCAGCATAAACTATTTGCTATCTCTGGTTTAGATACGACAAGAAGTAGCAGTGTTTAATTTGCAGCAGAGCCTAGATGCAAGAGATAAGAAAAAGGTCTTTGAAAAGTAAGAGTGGTTAACTCCCTGGGGTGGATTTTTTTATCTGGAGGGTAGTCCAGCTTTGACTTCAGCTATTTAAAGAGAGATTGCACTGGCACTTGTCAGTACTGGTTTAGATGTGAAGCAAGATACAGCTGAACATTGCTTCCTATAAGAAATACCAAGACATATGAAGAGGCCCTCTTTATGCCTTATTCCTATCTCTTCTTAAGTCACTTTCTGTAGAACTCTGCCAAGTATGTAAATACGAACCAGGAGAAGGAATAGAAACTGCTTCTTCTGTTTCTGCTGACAGACCAAATAAAAATCATGAGTTAACTCTACTGTTAAAATAAACATGACTATTTATTTCATGTATTCTACATACTACAGTTGTTCGACATGCTGAATGGAAACCTGGTTGTGCTGTTTTGGAAGGCTGGACCAGTTCCCTCTGTGGTCATTATGTTTCTCCTCTCAGGCCACCAGATGGCTGTTTAGGTGTAATGATAACAGCTGTTTGATTCTACTTGCCAGCCTTGAGACTGAACAACTCTAGAATCACTTGGGTACTACAGGATTAAACGAAGACAAAATTTAAACTTTTGTCTTCTATAATGTGGTAATTGCATATTGATGAATAAACATAAGGACTTTGCAGTAAATTATTGCTTACTGTATTATTATTTTTTAATTTCCAACCATTTGGATTATGTTATTTTCTATATTTATTTGTACTTACTCTGTGCTGGTTATTTCCTAGGTGTATCTACAGAAGGACAGAAAATTAATCACAGGAACATCTGGATTTTCTCCCAATGTGCAGACTACACTGATTGAAGTATTGAATCCACTTAGAGCACCACCTTCCTGTAAGTAGGCTCAATCAGTGTGAAACACATTGTATAAAATTTTCTTGGGTTCCTGGCTAGTTCAGTACTCTACAAGGAAAATCGCTAATCTAGTATTCTACCAGAGAAACACTGCCATATATTTATGTGCACACATAAGAAAGAACAATGCGAGGGCTTAAAGCATCTTCTGACAGATGTTCCCCCACTGTCTTTTCTGAAATTCAGATTGAGAAAGGAAAATCAAGAGTCACAGACACTATTAGCCAGTTTTCAAAAGTGGTAACTGTGCACGATGGGAGATGTGACAATGAAGTTACAAGGCGAGAAAAGCAAGAAACAAGAGTTGCAACTTGAAGTGGCTATAGGGGTAGCTGTATTTACTTTGTTCTTATCACCTTCTCCCTATGTCACTAAGACTAATGACCAATCATAATCTCTTCTGTCTTTTAAATGAACATTATTAGATAGCACACCTTTACAACATCAACACTAACAGACATAGCATATACTTATTGTTCATTTTTACTCCTGGTTATGTGCCTCACAGTTAATATCAAGGGACACAGAAAGATAATTCTGAGATGGTCAGAATGACAGTCTAAGAATCTGTTGTGATTAGTAATTATTGAATGTTTTTTTAAAAATTGGATTATATCACAGTACTACAAGCTGAGATATAAACCTCCTTATTATTATGGGAATTAATTGATATTTTGAGGTATTTTGAATTCACAAAGTATCCAGGTTTATAAATTTGGGTCTTCAGTTATTTGTAACAGGCATTTGGGTTGGCATACTAGTTTTCTGGATTCAGAGTTCTAAATTTCACATACAAAATAATACCATG
>VZTV01118708.1:10050-21357 GCA_013400875.1 Anhinga rufa | reverse complement strand
GGAAACTTTAATCTGTCAAAGAAATTTGCAGGAAATATTCTGGGGAGTAACTGTACATCTACAGATACTTACTAGCAGTAAACATTAAGAGAAGTTAACATTTCTCCAAGCCCTGTATAAAGTTTTTAAAAAATTGTTTTTCTCAGGAAATTGTACTGGTCAAAATAAAATTATTATAGCACTAAAGCAGATGGACATGGAAGGAAGCCTTGCCTTTGTAGTTTAACCTACATGCAGCAAGCAAAAGAACAAACCATCCAAGGCAACAATAAAAGAAAGCTGGCAAGCAATTCCTAGACTAGCAAGCTAAAATAAAACTAAATAACATCATAAATTGGTCTGTTGATTACAATGTCCTAATGTTAATAAGCAAGAGATCAGTTGCACAGTGGTCTCTGTAGGATCTGTTCTCGCTCTGGATCAGATTATCTGACCATCAGGTCAGTTAGTTACATCAGGTAGTTACACCCAAGTAAGACTTTTCACTCAAGAAAGGATTAGTAGTCTCTATTTCAGAGTAAACCCAAAGGACTGTGAATAGCCAGAGTCATCTTAACTCTTAGCCTTTTGTAAGGTCAGCTTGGAGCATTAAAATTTGTGGCTTGTTGAATTGTAGCTTTTGTTGACACAGATTCAATATTGCCTCAGATAAAATATCATTCTCTGAAGTATATTGTGTTTGGCAGTGTCTGGGACAAAATAACTTAAAATCTGTCTTTGAGGTTGAAACAAAGTGAGACTGAAACACTCTATGCCACTTCACACACGCCAAGCTTTATCACCCCAAGGACGGGGTTTGTCTTCCAAGGATCTGGGAGCAGATTCCTTCCTCCCTTCCAACAGGACTTGGGTTTTATTCTGTCTGGATATTGGTTTTCCAGCATTAAGTAAGTAATAACGAAGGTTTCGTTTCAAGTACTGTGCAAGACTTTTCTGGCCACGGAGATCAGAGCTCAGGCTGCAGAGGTTACAGGCACAGGTTACATTCCACATTCCGTAGGTTAAATCCAAGAGCTAATTGTGAAACCTACAGGAAATTACCTTCCCAACGACACATTATATGCCATGACCTTTAAGCAGGGATGGGCTGCTAGCATTTTCATAAAGCTTTCACAAAATGTGTTCCCTTTTTGCTAGGATTAGTCTTATATTGTACTCCAGATGTGTATTCTGAGGGAAGATAGATGATGTATTAGACAGTGCGTTCACTTGGCTAGGGTTTTGTTTCTGAAACAAAGTATTTTCTTCTAACTGACAAGTGTGCATATGCTCCTTACTGAATCGCTAGACCAGCTCACACCTTACTAGACATAGCATTACTTTTGCAAAATTTCTGCAGTATATGGATAGTGAAATACATTGAGTGGTGAGTGTGACAGTTTGCATGGATGTGCATTTTTGTCATGGGTATAGACTAAATCCTTTTTAAGATTTTCTCTTTAAAACCTGCTGTCCAGTAAATATTTATACATTCCAAAACCTAACACTAGGCGCTTTTCATACACAGCCCTCAAACAAAGTATTTTTATGCAGCATTCAACCCACAAGAAATAGCAGCATTGGAGTAAGTGAAATAATCAGCCCAATTCTCTCAAGTCTTTTTCTGCACCGTAAGTTACAACAGAAATTCTGAAAACTAGAATCTATCAGAGAGTACATGTGTGAGTCCTAGTGATTGCAAAGAAAGAGTTAGTCTCTTCAAAATCAGGATTTAGACATGTAAGGCTTACCGCTAAAAGATGTGTGTGCTGTTGCAGGACTCCCTCCTCTTGCTGAGCTGGCTATGTGTGGACAACATATGGAATTTGATGAAGAAAATTGTGAATGCATCTGTAGACAGAAGTGTCCCACAGATTTCTTTCAAAGTAAAGAGAACTGCAGCTGCTATTTGTGTAGGGAGAGCCACGAGAGCTGTGCTCTAAAACACAAGATATTTCATGCTGAAACTTGCAGGTAGGTGTTCCTTGTGATTCAGTGTCTATGCTGTGAGATCTGAATTAGCTTGCATAGATGCTGGAGGTGCAAGTGCTGAATTAGCTAGGAGGTCCACCCATGATAAAATACCTTGCTGCAGTTAGGGAGATAATAATAATAGAGGTGATATTTACAATACTTTCTTGATAGAAGGAATCTAAGGTTTATTTAATTAACATGTTTTAAAGAATTCTGGACAAGGATGCTGTTCAACTACCAATATTTATTACTTTTCCCCCCCTAATCTTAAGGGAATGATGGTTAAAACTGTGCTACAGTGAGATACTGAGTCTCACATTTGTAGGTAGGTAGAACCCATCCAGTGTTCTCTGTCACAGCTGAATGCAGATTCACCGATGTCTAGGGACAAAAGCTCCCTAAGTTGGCACCCACACCATACATCTCATTCCTTATTCAGTTTGTCCTCAGAGTAAGTGATTTTCTAGACCTAATGCAATTTTGTACACATACAGAGCCACTCAATCAGCTCTGATTCCACTGAGAAGCTGGAAAATTGTTCTGGGGCTCTTATACTTCACACATTTCCCTAATCCTTTTGTGTAACTAGTTTGAGGTTTCTCTGGCAAAACTTGAATAGAAAATACTCTTTTAAAATACTTCTTTTTCATGGATTACTTAATTTTCAAAATTTCCTTCTCAAAAAGCCTTGGCCACATGTAGAGACCCAGGGGCATGCGGGAGTTCTGTCTGAAAGCTTATGTAAGGACAGTCAGCCCCCAGTTTCCCTGGGTACCTTAGCAGAGCTGCAGTTCACTGAATGATCACCCATAGGGTCCATTCTCATAAACTTCATAGGTTCATTCACGGAGAAGGAGCTGTGGAAAAAGTAACCTTTGCATCTTAAGGTTCAGCTTTGAAAATACAGACAAGCATAAAATAGTTAACAAGTGTAAAAATAGAATCGGCAGAGTTGAAAGTGAGCATGAGAGACTTGGCCATTTATGTGTTTCAGACAGGTGGGAGGGGATCAATTAAATCATTTGTTTACATGAGTCTGGCTTCTAGAAATTACTGTAATCTGGACACAGGATTCTTGTGCCAGACTTTTATGCCCCAAAGCTGAAGTATCAGGTGAGCTAAAGTACTTTGCAGAATTTGAGGGCAGCACTATCCAGTGACAACACTCTAGACTTCACTGCTCACAAGAAATGAAAGCGTTACTTAGGTCGTGACTGTGGACAAATGGACAACAGCAAGACATGTTGCTGTAGACAAAAACTGTCAGGCAGCAGTCTTGTCTCCCTGTGTTGTAGGGTGTTGACACTTTCCCAGACGTTGTCTAGACAGCATTGCAGTGTTCAATGATGAAAAAGTTGCGGTCTGCGACAGTGAGGAATTATCATAATACAATGCTTCTCTCTTTTTCCTTTTTTCTCCTTTATCAAACAGCTGTGAGGACAAATGTCCATCCCAACCCAGAACATGCCCAACTGCAAAACCAATGTGTTCCAGGCATTGTCGCTGTCCGAAGGAGAAGAGAGGTTCTCATGGGTCCCAAAGCAAAGAAACTCCTTGACTGAGCTTCCCCTATTCTCCAGAAATCCACTGCTTTGCAAAGTAACTGTCACTGACTTTCAAACAATAGTAAACATGAACATCTTCCACATTAATAGCAGAAGAATTAATCCAGTCTGCATTTATTTATTAGAGTAATCACTAACTGCAGGTGAATCCTCTGGGACATTGGTATTTGTTCTCTAAGAGGTAACAACAACTCAATGAATTGCTGGTTTTGTGGAAGAGTGAGCGGGAAGTTCCAGTTCAATGTTACGTTACAGAAGATGAAGCTGGTATATTGGTAATGGAGTCACAGACAGCAGCCAGTCTTTCAGAAACTGAGACTAGATAATCTTAGCCTCTGAATCCTTAGCTAATGCAGCTCCTGGGTGAAACTTTCTGCAGAAATTCAGTGTACAGGATTTGGCTTCTAATAGGTTCAGCACTGAGTTATTTGATCTACTGTCCAGCTTTGATTATCATTTTGAGTTTATTGTACAACTACTGTCAGATGTGCCATATTTAAGTGTATATAAGAAAATAAATACATCAGTTATTGGAGTGGATTTGATTTTTCTCTGTTATTTTAAAACTTTGCCCCCAAAAAAGAAAATAAGCAAACCCAAAGCCACCTCACGTACAGCCTTCTTATGTTTGTCCCACTGAGACTGGCTTCTGCCCAAACCCAGGTCATTTGATCCAACAGTTTCAGTAAAGAAGAATAATTTTTCACATGTCTGCCCCAACAACCATGTGTGATGTATTTATTTGTTCCTGGTGTCGTGTGTTAATCTCCCTAGGGGGATAACAGCCACACTAGTACTAACTCTTAGTGATTTTTGGAAAGGCATGGTTCACTAAAATATGGTTTTCCTTTTAGCTTACCACACTACGAAAATATCTCCTTTTCACTGAAATTCCTTTCACCAGAGTGAGGCCTGAGTAGCAGCGCTTTAACCAAATCAAGTACAAGGACAGCACTTAGCCACTGAAGTCTGGACTGAGCCAGTCCAGAGAAAATATTGTGAGAAATATTCCTGAACTGGAAGTGATAGTCTTGACAACTGAATCATTTTCCCCTTTGCTGAATTCTCCAAGTCTACACTTCAGTGTGAATGAAGGGAATAGAGCAAATGAAATAACTGCTACAGAGATGGAAAGGTTGACACAATACAGGGAACAGAAAATGGCTTTTTGATGTGCACCTGAGATTTTTTTACATTTATATAGGGAAAAAAATTGGTTTAAAATAAAATTAGAGCCAAATCCTGTAAGATTGATTGAATTCTTGGACAAAACACCATACAATTTAATGTGTCTTTTGTCCCAGTAAGGCATTTAGGATTCAAGCCTGGACAACTGCTCTGAGCACCTCCTAAGCTGCCTGCGATCTAGGTCTGTGCAAACATACTGGCAGGCTGTTTTTGTTATCTGTGCTGGGAACTGGCCTGGGATCCTCTGACCAAGCAGCACAGTCTGACCTGTGAGTGTACTGGGTGGAGCCCCTGCAGCAGGGTTACCTACTGGTCTGGACTGGGCTCGCCTGCTGAGGGTTTGTCCTCCAGAGCACAGGCCCCGTGCAACTACCACGCACTCTGCATGGACAAGAAGGGGAATGTGACCCCAGTGCAAAACAGGTGAGCCAGCTTGGCAGCAGAAGCACACTCTTACATTTCCCTCGCTCCTCTGAGAGGCTCTAAATTCAGACACACATACATGGTGGATGAAGCCCCTGAGCTATACAAGGGACCATAAAAGGAGTGAACTGCCCCATCACTTCTCACCCAGCTCAGTCAGGGGCACCCCATTAGCATATTCCTCAGAAAGCCAGGGAGCTGCAGAGGAAAACCATACACTGAACTGGTGGCACCAGAGGCATATGGAGTAAAAATACACCTTTGTGTGAAACTATAGAACAATATTTGTACAGCTAAATTCTGTGGAAAGAGTTTAAGCTTTTGCATTTCCTAGATTTCCTTAAATTAAAGTTTAACAACTGAAACCCTGTATTAATTTTGCCTGAGTCTCATCAATGTTGATCTGTAGTGGCTTCCTCAGTTTTCTGTCCTGACCAGTCAGTATTTACACTTTTTTTTTTTACAAAACAGAACTGCTCCAGCCTGAGAAACAAATAAGTCTGCTTCAGCTCCAGGAGGGTCTTAGATAAAGCAGTCACCAAGGGGCAGAAAACTATGTTCAAAAGCTTTTCTCATTGAGGCAGAGAGGGATTTGAACATGAGCCACTTAACCCCCAGGAGAGTGCAGTAGTCATTAGGATACCTGGTACACATTGCTGACCACCACTGTGAACCCTGCTCTGAAGTTTTCACACCTTCCTAGAGCACTGACAAACAGACCTGTGCCTGGAGGTCTCACTCAGGACTGAAGATCACAATGGGAAGGGTGAGATGTTGCCATGTCCACAGGCTTTGTTCAGCCTCTGGGTGAATTTAACCCTTAACCTCAAAATTTTGTTGTACCTCTTGCGGATCACTTTGTGAAACGCTTAGGTAAATAAGCATATTGGGGTATATTAGGGATATTAGGGTATATTAGGGATACAAAGCTACTAGAGAGTGTACAGAGGAGGGCCACAAAGTTGGTGAAGGTTTTAGAGGGGAAGCTGTATGAAGAACGGCTAAAGTCATTTGGTTTGTTCAGCCTGGAGAAGAGACTGAGGGGAGACCTCATCGCAGTCTGCAGCTTCCTCACAAGGGGAGGAGGAGGGGCAGGTGCTGATCTCTTCTCTCTGGTGACCAGTGACAGGACCCAGGGGAATGGCAGGAAAATGTGCCAGGGAGGTTTAGGTTGGATAATAGGAAAAGGTTCTTCACCCAGAGGGTGGTGGAGCACTGGAACAGGCTTCCCAGGGAGGCAGTCACAGCACCAAGCCTGGTGATATTCAAGAAGCACTTGGACAACACCCTCAGACACATGGTGTCCTTGCAGGTCTCTTCCAACTCAGGACATTTTATGAAATATTTTTGATATAAACATGCTCAAACAACAGAGAATGTGTGATCATCAAAAACACACCCGGAGGTCAACATAAAATTCAGCATTATTTTCACATTTAATTCCCTACAGGTTCTTTTACCTGTAAGGGGTTTCCATTTTGCAGCAGCGATGTGCCAGAAAGCTTGTGAAATTGGAAGAGGTCTTAGGCTTACTGTGACGGTGGGAAAGGAAACTGCTTGTGGTGGCATTCACTAACAACAGTGGCCTAAGCAGCCAGCACACTTCAATATTTATCTAGTTTGTAACTTTCATGCTCCTTAGAGATTCTTAGCCCTAATTTCCAGAAAGCTTATGAATGTGCTTCTTTGTGTTTCAAATAGGATTGTCAACTCTGGTACACAAAGTTGAAACTCGCACTCAAACCTTTGCAGGTTAACAGACTTGGGGTGCCTGTGTGTGTGCACACATGCGAGTACAGGCACACTAACCTCACCCTCAGCTCTTTTCCTCCTGGTGCAGCCCAGGACCTCACACAACTCCTCCTCTCTCCACTCCACCCACCCATCCATCCGTCACCCAGCTGCCTCTGGCCCACCAACTCACAACATGAGGTGGAGGTGATCACCCACACTGTGCCAGGGCTGGCAGGGGAAGGGGACACCTCTTGCTGGTGTCCTGTACTCAAGGATGCCACACACACCAGGACAGCGCTCCAGTCCTGTAGCCTTCCCCTGCAACTCGGTACGATGGATCCATCCCCTCTTGTTTCACCTAACACACAGCACTGTCCTGTGCAGAAAAGCAGAGATGCCCAAGAGCTCCGAATTGACCAGATTCACACTTACCTGTGCAGGAACATGAAAATAATCTTTCCCTAGCCCTACAAACCAATTGCTCGAGTATGAGCATTGGCCATCCTCCCCCTCCTGTTGGCTCCTGTAGAAGAAAGGCACTTTCACCTTCTGAAGCCTTGACCCACCTACTTTTTTGCCTGCTCTTGTGCACTACTGTGTTTGCAGCACGGGATCTTACAGCTTCTTTCCTTTACAATAAATTCCCCTCCTAGCAGATCATCTTCTCCTAAGGCCCTGTGCCAGTCTCTGCATTGCAGGGTGCTGCTCTTTTCCATCCGCTCTCCTGTATGATTAGAAAATGACCAATGCTAGAGCATACTACATATTTGCAACATTCATTGAAATACTATGTGGAAAAGCTCAAGAGTTTAAGCACAATGCTGTAAATGCCAGTGCGGCCTGATGGCCTTCACTGCCACAGCCCCAAGAAGATCCGGATGTCACTAACACCATGGCACAGCCATAAATTCTTTACCTGGAAAACCATGACTAAAAGGAGGCTCTGGGGGGAAATGCAAATACAAGCAGGTAATTAGGATTTAATGAGGATTTATAAAAACTCATAATGTTATTTTTTTTTAGAAATTCTGCATTCTTTGATCCATTTAAACATATTCAACAAATTTTAAATAGAAATGCTTTATGTTATCTTTCATATCGATACATCAGAATTTAAAAACAGAGATTTAATATAACAATTCAGAAGACTTCAATGAGGTATGTAAAATTGATAGCAGATCTGTTTTTTGACTGATGTCATTAGCTCTTAACCTATGACTAAATGACCTTCTCAGAGGGAATGGTATTGAGCAGATGAATGCTCTCTTTCAAGTTCGAAATGCCTTTTATTACTGTGTTCAGAGTGACTTGCTTTTTAAGCATATGGACATGATTTACAGATTTCGTAGCCAGAATAATAATGCCAAAACTTCCTGTTATGGTGTGTCTTAAGTTTTATATAGTGAGGGAGGTCTTTAATGTGATATATGGATTATGGCCTCTACATATTCATGTGTATAATAGGAATGAGAATACTTAAATAATAATTGTTATTTCTAAATAAACGCGCATGAAATTTCTAAAAACATCAGTTTTTATGAGTAGCTAGCTTTCACTTCCATGTACTTTTTGCAGGGAAAGGGCAGGGAAAGAGACTGAATGAGAATAGTAACAAAATACTCACATTACATTCAAAAGAGTCAGGAATTCTTTATCTACTTGCAAAAATGTACTTGACTGCTAGAAGGACTAAGTGAGGTATGTGTGTTCTTACAACATTGCCGGTGACATGGAAGAAATTCAAGCAAATCTTGAAAGCACTGCTACCATTTACTTTGAAAGTCATCATATGTCATATACTGTGACTTTGCTTATAGCAAGTATTATTCATAGGAGGGTTGACAAACCATATATAAATCCTATCATCCTCATATACATTACAGATGTATAAATCTGTATGCATCCTTTGGGCATCAACTCCAGCAGACTTAAGGTCCCTTCCTGTTTTCCAGCCAAAAACACATGTGAATCTGTTTGGGTTGTGGTTTTGTTTTGTTTTGTTTTGTTTTCTTGTACCTCTGTAAGCCAGGAGTTATGCTATTTAAATCAAGAGTTACTTTGCTTTACAGTAGTGTAAAAAAAGGAAAGGGAAACCTTGAAAAGCCAAAACAAAGTTTGTGGAAGCTCCTTCAGCTGCCAGTTTCCTTTGTATTTTCTTTGTATTTCCTAAATAAATAAGTGAATCGTTCTGTCTGGAAGTACAAGGTGGTTACCAGGACAAGTGAATCTATGTTCTCATTTATTACACTCCACATTAAAAAACAAACAAGTCAGTGGTTACAAATGTTGTACTGCCATTCATTTTATTTCTGTCAGACTCCTACATCAGCAGTTACTCACAAACTTCCGTAAAGACTTTTCATTGCGGGGAGTGGGGGGAGAAAGTCTGTTTTAAATTAAGTTAAAAGGAAACCATTCTTTTAGCCAATAAAGCAAAATAAGTACATAAAAGGATGCTGTCAGGGCGTGGTCTGTATTTTGATTTCTATGCCATTAACACCCTTCTTTGTTTCCACTTTTATCATAGTTTACAATACTACTCAATGTGAAAGGTCCTCCAGGTTGAGAGTGTTGAGGGTCCATGACTTAACATGAACTGCTTCATTTCTTAAACATCAAAAGCTACCTTTAAAATGTTTATGGCTGAATATTCAATTATTTAATTCTAGTCTGCATTAGTATATTCTATATATTTAGAAATATAACAGTGGTTACATAAAAAATAGCCAGTTATTGAGTGTGGTTACAAATTAAGTGAAAAGAAAAGAAGGTAACAAAACAGGAAACATTCCACCTAGTCTTCTGCCCCACTTGCTTTGCTAATTGGTATTTTTAATTGGTGAAGACTATCTCTAACGTATCACAGGTCCAGCTGAAACAGTGATGCAAGATACCCAGACTAACCCACCAGTTTCTGTTAGGTGAGTCACTGGCAAAGCATTTATCCAAAACTTTTCCCTAATCCCACTGTCTAAGTGCACTCATTTGCCTCCTTTGCTCTTCTTTCTTTCTTGGGAAAGCATTTCTTGCTCCTTATGAATGGGCTAACTGTTCAGAATTGTGTTTGAACACTAAAATACGGTTGCATAGTGGTTATTTAGCTTCACTCCTCAGAAAAAAATTACCAATACAACTGATGAAACATGAGGAAAAGCTCAATGTATTCACAAGTATGATGCAACACTTCTTATCAATATCATCTCCATAATAACTGCAATATTTTCCTGTAGCTCAATTACAAAGGCATATGTCATGGTTTTAGCTGGGATGGAGTTAATTTTTCTTCATAGTAGCTAGTGAAAACTCCTTTAAAATCATCTGGCCTCTCTGATCTGGCATTTCCCTGTGCATCCCATTTTAAAACCACCCACAGCTCGCTCCTAAACATTCCACAGCTAATAATTGCCTTTCCATCTCTACTTGTCCCCTTGAGGCCAATCACCTTATCACCTTGCCCTGCTCCACATTAATTAAATTAAACTCAGAGCACTCATTTCCAACCTGCACTAAGCTTGAAATTTGTGGCTTCCGTTTCAAACCTCAAGCAGGGTTTGCACGCCTGGAAGCCTCTCAGAGTCTTGTCAGTTCTAACAGTCAAATAAAAATGACTGCTTCCTCCATGGACCTCACCTTGGTTTTAATCTTTACATATTTAAGGTTATAATAACACTATCAACTTAAAGGAAACCTTTTTTTCATTTCATGGACTTTCAAGTATAACTACAATGAATTATTCTTGCTTTACAGTTTAAATCTGGACATAAATGATCAAAACATTGGATAGTTCATGTTCAGTTTTTATAAGAAACTCAGTTTTCTTTTAATTCAAACTACAGAAAACAGGCAGGTACTACACTGTTGGGTATCAGAGAGCAGTGTTGGTAATGTTCTGGAGCAGACATGTAGTAGGAGCATTAGCAGTAGGAAGTAACACCTACCAGGTGCAGGTTCTTCAGCTTTGCACAGAAAGTATTTTGCATCCCCACCAGGACAAACACGTTTTAAATTTCCAACAGCTCCATCTGCTGTTGTCACTGCACCTTTTTTTTCCTCCACGGAGAAGTCCTTACACTTGTTGAACTTTCAGTTAAACCCATTTTGTTAGCATTATAATACTGAAACCCATCTGAGACTTCTGGGACTTCAGTTTGTATTGACTCTACAACATAAATTCCTAGGATTTTTTTAAAAGAGTTCATCAAGTACAGTCTTAAAGGTGATATCCCAAAGAAAATGGAATTTTTGGAATTTTCCTCTAAGCCATAACAATGAACCATGTGAGCTTGGCAAAACAGAATTTGATGGCCAGAGAAGGGAACTGAGAGATGGGGAAGTGTTTGTTTTATGATTATATCCTTGAGGAGAGCTGAGAGACTGACCAAAGCAAACATCCCACCTCAGAAGAAGCTGAGAATGGGGTGATAAAGCATATAGTCAAGGAGAA
>VZTV01118707.1:0-10404 GCA_013400875.1 Anhinga rufa | reverse complement strand
ACACCCATCAAAATAAGATCAGTGTAACTGTACTACATGACGTTCAGCTGCCACTTCATCTTTTCCTTAACACATTCCCTGTACAGACCTCTAACAGACACAATTCTTCATTTTTATGACAAATTCTCACAACTTATAAGGAAACCTGTAACTGTAAGCACCTGGTAGTCCTTCCCTTAATCAAAAAATTGTTACTTTGCATAACTTAATGGCTTTTAAGCAAGTAGCTATGAAAAGTACTGAGATTCAAGGGGTTCCATCTCCACAAACCGTCAATTTTGAAGCTGCTATTAATAAGTTATCTTATTTTTCCCCCCTCTCTTATCACAAAATTAATTTCCTAAGGAGAAAAAGTCCAACTATTCTATTTATTTGCATCTAGCAGACACAGCAAAACAGCCCTCTAATTCATGGATTCATCCTTAATTCTGTCTTACATTTGTAATTATTTGCTATGATTCCTTACAAGTAGTGATAAGACTAAAATTATGTAATATTTCCATCATAGAACTAAAGACTAATCTCACTCAGATGTCTATGGTGATTAATCTTCAGTGTAATAAAGCAATTTTACGTTTAGCATGGTTCTTGCCACACTGAATATTCTTTACACAAGTTGACCCATTCCGAAGGGGCTGCTCTTCTGCATAAGCAGCAGTCAGCCTGAGGTAAGACTGCAGATTTAGACTCTCAGCTACTTGTTTTGTAACACTTTGTAAAAAATAAATAGATAATAATAATAATAAAGTTACAAATACACCTCCAGTGACAAGCTCTGCTATATACTACCTCAAAAGAGATCTGGGGTAAGCTACACAAGGGTGACTCATAACAGAGTTTTCCTCCTATCAATTGACCACTATAAAATAGCCACTGCAAGAGGTTTCCCTTCCTAATTATCATCCTGCTACCTTTCTGGCAAATGGAATACAGTAACACAGTACCAATGAGGGTTTGTAATGGTAATTACTTGGTAATTACTCCTCTCAAGTCAATCTGCTCTCATACACAGCAAAGGTGGTTCAACAGATTTAAGGATTCAGAAAAAATTAGTGATGCACACAAATATAATCAGCAAAACTGTGCTAACTTTCTCTTAGTAGCTCAGAGGGACAGTTGTTTTGGGGCAGTGGAGAGGGAAAGGGGTCTCATGTATTTGGTAGTATGCCTGTTACATACTGGAACCTACTTTAGCACCGCACTTCAAGTTCATTAAAATAGTCCCCGAAATGTGATGACACCATGTGGAATAAAACAAGATTGTCAGTAGCAGTCTAATTACTTCCCAGTTTCGGTAACATCTAAAATGCAATATTAAAAACCTAACCTTCTTGCCAAATACTGCACTGTTCTCCTGCTTTTTTTTATTCACTGCTGTATCTCATTTTGATTACATGGGTTATTGTTTTTTTATTACTTTTACCAGTGTAAAGAACCTCACAGAACCATAGAACAGCCCAGGCTGGAACGGACCTCAAAAAAGCACCTGCTCCAACCTTTCATGGGAAAGGGAGCCTAGATGAGATTACCCAGCACCCTGTCCAATTACATCTTGAAAACCTCCCGTGACAGGCACTCTACCACATCCCAGGGGAGGTTGTTCTAGTGATTGATTGCTCTCACTGTAAAAAAAAAAAATTCTTTCTTGTATCAAGATTACTTACCTTATTAATTGAAAACATTGCTTACCTTATTCATGGAAAACATTTTAATAATTTTAGCAGAGCTACAGAGATAAACATGATGAAGAGAACTGTGAGAAAAGTAATTATAAACCACTAGTGTTTGTCTTAATATTCTTGAGGTAGAAACTACATTCTCACATTTGCAAAGCCGCCATCAAACAAGCTTCAGTTCCTCACCCAATTCTCTGGCAGCTACCATACTATAAATAAAAGAAAATACTCCTAATTTCTACATATAATTCTGTTACCTTCCAAGAGCCGCGTTACTCTAGTTTATTTTAATTCTGTATTTTCTTGAGTGATAAGAATCTTACCATGATCTGTTTTTCTAAGAGAAATTAGTTTTCTGCCATGGAAATAGTGGAACAGTTTGCCCAGAGAGGTTTCAGAGTTGCTATTCTTGGAAGTATTGAAGACCTGACTGGATTAAGTTCTGCGCAAACTATTCTGATCTCACAGCTGACTCTGCTTTGAGCAGGAGCCTGGGCTAGAGACCTCCAGAGGCCCTTTCCAGACTGATTTATCCTACGATCCTATAAATTTTTATTCACAAAATCTTTTTCTCTGCAGGCTCTCTCAAGATCTTTCAGCACTAATGGCTCCTAATAGCCCATAGAAAAGGAAACCTTAAAATCTCTACAGGCCGTTTTCACCACTGCAGTGAAGAGGTAGTGTTAAAACTATTACTTTGCAAGGAACTGTAACTTAGCATTAAAATGAGCTGCAGGCCAATAATAGCAATATGAGCTCTAAACCCAGGAGTAATGTGAGCTTTTTCAGCAAAGCTGAGCAAATCAGTTTTATGATGGATACAGGATTTAATCTCTGAATAAACGCTCTAATGAAACCTCTGGAATTAAAGTAAGAAAAAATTAAATAAGTAATTAATTTAATAAAAACTATAAATGTGTTAATTCCTGTTTCCCTATGATTTGAAAGCATTTTAGTATTAGTGGGTGACAGAGCAAACATCATGTAGGGAATCATTCAGGGGAAGTCATATGGCACAACATGCAAGGCAACTGCCCAAGAGGTTTTTGCTATGTCAGGCCTTAGGAAAATACTTTTGAACATACAGTATTCATTCACTTCCTAATTCTGTATCTCTATATACATTTTTCTCAATTGTCTTCTCCGTCTAGTCACATGACAGGAACCCTTTTGTATCTCTTCACTTTGCTGGTACTCTTGTTTTCATTCTTTCTTTCCATAACCAAATACAGATTACATTCTGTGAATGCTCCTTCATTCGTAATGTGGAGCTTGCAATAATCTGCGCCACATTTCTTCTAGAAGAAAGGCAGTCAGCCTGTTTAAACAAAGCTAGGCCTACTTTCACTTAGTACTTGTATTATGGCAGCTCTTACAGTCCGATTACAGTAGCCAAGTATAAAATTCTAGTCACAGCCAGCCTAAGATTTCTCAAGCGCAGGCAAAACTGAATGCTGATATTCAAAGGTGAGAACTCAGGAGGAAAAAGCTCAACAACAAATGATTTTCTGGTGGCAAACCAGTGCGTTATGGCTGATAGGGATGAAATGCAGCAGGGCAGAGAAAATGGAAGAAGACTCAGAACTAATTCAGTGGACAAATACAGAAAGGGAATAAGTCAGAGGATGTTTCAGAGAGAAGGGGCTGAAAGTGTTTGTTCTGGTTTGCAGTCTTTGGGGGCCCCAAGGGACAGCTGGGCATTTTACAGATATGGGCCTCTCTGCTTTCTCTCCCCTTGATCTCAACTGCAATCCATGTCCTTCTGAGATCCACAGCTTTTCTTCTCCTCACAGCTACTTTCTACTCCACAGCAGCCTCTGTTATGCTACCTATACATCCTAATCTGCTGTCACACAAATGAGGAATAGGAGGAATTGAGCAAGGACCATTCCTGCCACCAAGAAAGAGTATGTAAAGAAGCAGGGGAGAGGCCTAAGCAGCCATGCTAGGAATGGCTGCCTGCACAGCAACAGCCACCCCTGCACACACGCCACACACCGCAGGGGCAGGTGATGGCAAAATCTCTATGGCTGGGTACCATATCTCTACAGCAGGAAAGGGCCTGCTCAGTCTACTGCACACTGTGCCACAAGCACAGCTCTGCTGCCCATGATTTAAAAAAGAGGCATTAAATTTGCAATGCAGCTGTTCACTAACATTTGTTCTTTGCTAACCGTTCTGCGATATTGCCGAGATAATTCTAGCCGCATTTCTCATTAGGGCAACAGCGAGAACTGTGAAGACTGTAAAATCTGCCTCTTAAACCCATTAAAGGGCTTACTCTAAAAAAAAAACCAATTACTAGCCACTGTGGCATATTACTGTATTACACAGGCAAAAGATGCAATATCAGTCTCAGTCTTCAGATTCCTGCTTCTTTGTCATGCTCTACTGCTAATCTTAAGTCTCTTTGTGTCAAATTATAGTTATACTGTAGCTTGTCTATTATCAGGTTTAGTTACTGAGGAGGGCTTGGACACCAAACTGTACAGAATCACAGCTGTTCAGAGTATTACACCTGCCTGTTGCTGGGTGAAGAGGGAACACAGTCACTTTAAGGCACACTTTAAAAGGAACAAAGTGGGCTCACTGTTCATCACACAGGTTCCATAATCTACCTCCAACTGCCAGAATCCAGATCAGCATCATTACAGCTACTCCTTTTTCTTACCATTAAGAAAAAACCAAACCAAACCAAAACAAAAAAAAAAAACAGATTCCAAAATAAAGAGGATTCAAATAATGGTCCAAATTATCATTGAAAACTGATTTCTGAATTATTCTATTTAAAAATATACTGGTTTATGACATGGTCTAACCTCTTCTTAAAGAACATGGAGGGGAAATGGTGTTTATATAGAATCACAGAATGATTTAGATTGGAAGGGACCTTTAGAGGCCGTCTAGTCCAACCCCCCTGCAGTGAGCAGGGACATCTTCAACTAGAGCAGGTTGCTCAGAGCCCCGTCCAGCCTGACCTTGAATGTTTCTAAGGATGGGGCATCGACCACCTCTCTGGGCAACCTGGGCCAGTGGTTCACCACCTTCATATCCGAGACTTGGTTTCGCTAGAGATCCATTTTATGTTGAAAATAGGCCTTCTAAAACTTTTATTATCCTCAGGAGTTCAACTAGTCGCTGCAGAACAGGGTATTTACACCCTTTAAAATCATGCAGCTGAACTGGGGCAACAGTTCCATAAATAATTTGATTCTCCAGGTATTCAATATCTGCCAATAAAAGCTAATAGACATTTCTACAACTCAGAGATTTTGAAAACTCTTACGACCTATTTTCTGGTTCCTGGTCTGCACAGACTGTACAGTTGCACTTAGGGTACACCTGCCTTATGACCACCCTGCTGGCTTGTGAAGAGCTGACCACTGCTCGCAGCCTTGCAGCAGGTGATCGGAGAGTCTGTCATTCCCCTGAAGCTGGAAATTAAAACCTTTTGAGAATTTCTGTACTATTCATTTTTATGGTGATCCCTGATTTTATATATACATATCTATGTGTAAATACTAGGCAATATACACAAATACTGCCTAATCAACTACCAGTGAAGTAAAAGGAAAGGTTTTCATAAATTAAATAGCTTTTGGATCTAGCTCCGGTAAAATCATTGCCAAGTCTACAGATGCCACACTTTTAGAAACAGATTTTAGAATGTATAAATATATACATTTGCTATTTCATATTTAATATAAATTCTACGTGTGAGGATTTTGTGTGTGTGTGTGCATAAATGTATGCATACATGCATTTCTGCCTGAATAAGAGCAAAGTTTATGATTGCTTCACTTTTGCCTGAATATGAGATAATGGATTTATGGAGAAATGATAGAGTTTAATAAGTTAGCCTAATGAAGCACCTCTAAAACTTGTATCCAGCACTGTACCTGGATGTAGTATTTCGGCTAAATATTTCAGAAGAAAGAATGGTTTAGAAATTTTCAGTGTCGTTAAAAAGAAACTGTATTTCTCCTCCTATAAAGCAGATATCCAAGCACAGGTGAACACTTATTTTGCAGACTCTGCACTGTGCTCCACTGGGTAGGAGAGACACGCACGTGCCACGTGAGGACCAACTCATGGTAGCTGAGAACCAAACAAGAGCTGCAGAGGTAGGTTCTTAGCTATTTGCAGTTTGTAGGCTATCTCCATGCATTTGACGTTTTTCCAGATCAATTAGCTATTCCATTCACTCACCACAAAAGAGTTTTTCCTCCAGCCACAGAGGTTTGCCCTGAACTGTGGGTAGGTGTGGATTTTGCCATCTGTGTTTCAAGTCTCTTTCGTATGTGTGGCACAGTCAAAATTATCCACAGTTTTTTCAATGTGACTGCTATGTTGGGTCTGAATTGAGAGGATTATTTTCATTCAACACTACCTAAATAGACAATGCTCATTTAGTTGGGCTAACCAGTACAGCAGAGCCAATCCACACATGAAAATTTAAATACAGTACTAATACTGAAAATTAGGGTTTTTTAATTCTGTGAACCAAAAGACAATATACCCTGCAACCATATAGATCAGTATGCTCTCTTATGTGAATCAGAGGAAAAGAAAGAAGAGCCAGACCTAACCTGGCAGTATGACAGCCATTTCCTCCCATAAAAGGTGGTTTCTAATTCTTTTAAGCTTTGGGTGCAAGAGTAGGATACCTCACAATCCCCACATTGCATGCCTAAATGTAATACACATACATTCAATATGACTTGCGTAAGGCTCCCCATGACCAAACCCAGGGGTAAATATTCTCAAGTGGTGTCATCTGAACATAAGCAAGAGAGAAAAAAGGGTCACAATCACTTTGGAAGGAGACACTCACTCCATCTTAGAGTCTCACCTGTCATCACATTTTCTCAGTAAGAAAGAAGTCTTTACCCAAACTCACCAGCCACTAACTCCCCACACTGGCCGAGCAGCCACGCAGAGGTGCCCACTTCCTTTACCAGCAGACATGGCTTTGCAGGAGGCAGTGATGATGATGGCTCTTTACAGAATCTGCTCAGGGCAGTAATAAAGTAATAAAGGGCAATTCCAACAATCACCCTCAAAGCAAAAGTCACTGGCGGGATGAATGCCTCTGGAGTGCCCTGGACTAGACCATAAGCAACTGGACAAGAGACTATAGAGCAAAAGTAGATTTGCAATTTGAAGAGATAATGTAGTGCAAAACAGTAAGGTATCATTTCATGAAGCCATACAGCACTTTTCCCTAGTGACTGAAGAAGAATACCATGTACATATCTGATGTCCCCTGTCTTCCAAAAATGAATTGCACCAGAAAGTAAAGAGCAGAACAAAGGAAAATTTATCAATTGTCAAAGGAATATTTATCCATAAGATGCCCACGCTGACAAAGGGAACACCACAGCAAAGAACAGTTCATTCGCGTATATTCAATTCAGAGTAGTTGTCAACTTAGCGTACACAGAGCTGTGCAGATGATTTTATTATTGCTGTTTACTTAAATCTAAATTCCAGAAAGAAGGTAACTAAGCAACTAGTGAGGGTTTCTAATCACTCGACGAGGCTTCTCCAAAGGTAACATGCCTAAGAAGATGTAAGGTTATAAAAGAAAAACTGTTCAAAGCTGTATCCTTCGGCTTGATAACATCCACCAATTCGTGGCAGTATTTGAAACACTGATATGCCTACTTGCTGCACTGCCCCATTTACCTGAAGACGCTACTTACAATCAAAAACTGAGCACAAGGCATACTCTGTGAAAAGATAACTGACAGAGTACATACCCAGGAGGCTATCAAGCAACCAAGGAAAGGGATTGGTACACTGGCAATGTTGTAGTCATTGGGCATTATAAAAAGGCTGGTAATATCATTAATATGCTTCAAAAAGTGTTTTTAAATATCCTAATTCCCATGTCACACTGTTACATAGCCGTAAGTTTCACCCCTAGTGCATCAAGTCCTAGGAAAGGGTCAGAATATCCTTCCTTCCTTCCTCCCTCTCTTCATTACATATCCCTATGTAATGGATAATCCATATATATATAGATATCCACACAGTGGATTCCCAGCATTGTCTGACAACTGAAAACCCCAGTGTTTCAGTTCTTCCTTAATCAGATAGAAAAAAACTACACAACAATGCTGAGCACTTATAAACTGAAGCAATATATATACACGCAGATTAGAAATATGATGTACATCTTTATCATTGAGCTTAATTAAGCATAGGGGTAGGTTAGTGGTCGATTTAAGAGATTTTCTAACTGTTGCATCCAGCATTCCAATTATGAGTCACGTTTCCTATTTACTCTGTCCCTGAGAAGCAGTCAAATATCTTTCTTAGTTTGAGCTAAAAGCAATCTCTAAGTTAGAAATTCTTGGATTGAGCTCTTACAGCTGTGCTCTTCTGGATGTCAAAATAGATGAGAACACCAGCTCATTCTCCCCATAATTTAAGAGCCTGTTAAAAATCAAATCCTCAGGGCAGGCATTTTTCACTTGGCCAATGGGTTCAGCATTCTGACAGTAACAAATCCAGCTGCCAAAGCTGAAGTATAATGCACGAAGAAAAAAGTTAAGTTACAGACACATAGCAAAGTTTTTCATTAATGTCTAACTGCAAAGCTGCAAAGACTGCAAAAACTTCCCAATTCTTGTCCCATTGTTTTTAAACCTAGCATAAGGTGAGAAAAGCTATGCAAAATAAATGCACGAGCAGAGATAACTGAAGCCACCTACTGTTCCAGGTAGTGTCATTTTACCCACAAAGAAAGAACACTCCAGAATATATGCTGCCTCACCAAGGATAGGAGTGACTATTTTACCCTGGCAAAAAGCTTTCTCAGCAGCAGGTGGAGGTATGACAGATATCTGCACCCTTGTCTGCCACACAGCAGACTCTATCTAATTCTTGTTATTTTAATATTACTGCCAATGTTTTGGATGACAGCTTCACCAATATAAGAAAAAAAAAAAAGACATATCTGCATTCATTATGTATTATGTCATGGCAACATAGGGCGCCACAAGTTCATTAGAAATTATTTTCCCATGATACAATTTAATTTTCTTATTACAGTGTCATGCTTTAGCCCCAATCAGCAACCAAGCACCACACAGTCGCTCGCTCACTCCCCCCACCACTGTGGGACAGGGGAGAGAATAGGAAGAGCAAAAGTAAGAAAACCCATGGGTTGAGATAAGAACAGTTTAATAATAAAAATAACACAGTAGTGGTAATAGTAGTAGTAGTAACAATAATAATAATCGTAATCATAGTATCATAATGATAACAACAAGAGGAGGAGAGGTGAAACCCAGGGTGGGAGGAGCAAGTGATTCAACGGCTCACCAGCCACCGACCGATGCCACCAGTCCCTGAGCAGTGACTGCTGTCCCCCTTGCTGCCCCACCAACACCCCCTAGTTCATATACTGAACATGACGTCACGTGGTATGCAATATCCCTTTGGCCAGTTTGGATCAGCCGTCCTGGCTGTGCCCCCTCCACTCCCAGCTTCTTGTGCACTCTGCACTTGTGCAGAGCAGGGGAAGCTGCAGAAGTCCTTGGCTACTGTAAGCACTACTTAGCAACAACTAAAACATCAGTGTGTTATCAACATTATTCTCATACTAAATCCAAAACACAGCACTATACCAGCTATTAGGAAGAAAATTAACTCTATCCCAGCCAAAACCAGTATAAAGGAAAGAATAGCTGGAGTCTGACATATGCAATAAAAAAAAAAAAAAACCAACACCAAAACCATGAAAGAAATATGAGCTTTCTTTCTGCTTTTGCCATAATCCAGAATGCTCAATATGAGTAAAGTTCGCTATTTACACTGGCACTGGGTTAAGAAAGATGTTGACAGACTCGTTCTTGGGAAACACAGAATTTAACTTGGTACCATCAACAAAATAATATATAATAAACACCAGCTGCAACTGTCAAGAATCACTATGCTAAATATGCTGTACAGAGTTAGTTCTTGCAATACTGAACATACAAGCTCAAACAAAACCCAGTAGCCAAAAAAATCCTGGGAGCAATGGATCCTACAGGCATAAGCAGATACTCAATCCTGTGCTGCACTGTACAGAAATGCAAGACTGTAGCTCTGTACAATATAACAACAGGGATATTGCTTTATAGCCTAAGTAGCACTACTCCATTTACTCCATTTGACCTAGCAGGCTGCCAGCTAACTCCATTAACCTACCGTGAGCCAAGTCCTGTTTTCCTGATCAGAGGAAATCAAACAAGAGATGTTTCCTTTGTTCACAGTTTTGAGATCTTTCCGAAAAACTATACATAAAAGCTCCATCTTTTACAGCTTTTTCACACAGCTGTGTGCCTGAAGTTTGTTAATCTGTTTTCTCAGTCTTTCCTAGTGGTATTTCTCACTTTCTACTCACACACAGTTCTAGCGCTCCAATCCAAGTCCTTCATTCCTGAATCTGAGAGATCAGAGAGCTGCCCTTTGGCTGTATAGCTAGTTACTAGTTCAACCTCTCATGAGATGTTTTTCCAGGTCCCTAATGCTTCAGTCTTCTGTCAAGAAATTACTTCTACTGCTATTTACTGGGTTTATTTATGCACATGAAAAACCTCTGTTACAACATCAATTTCAATAAATTTCTTCCTTCCACATAATTTAGATTTGCTTCAGCAGCCCAATAAACTATTATGTTGCTAAAGATTTATTAAAGGGCAGAATATTCAAGAATCACAGAATGGCTGGGGTT
>VZTV01118706.1:0-16320 GCA_013400875.1 Anhinga rufa | reverse complement strand
GTCACTCCCTGCTGCACACTGAGGGAGCAGTCCCCTACATGCTGTCCTGGGACAAGCCCACCACCCCTTGTTCTTGAAAGAAGCCTCTACCAGCATGCCTTTTTAGGTTACTCTCCTGTGTACAGCTATTTGTCTTCTAAGTGGGTATGTCTGGATTTGCAGACTGTGTGGGGAGTTTGTTTATACTTTTTGTGCCTCCCAAGCAGGCACAGGATGGTTCTGCCTAGCAGAGTTGCTCTCTTTCCAGCCTCTGTCCTTCACTCCCAAGAGAGCTTTCTGTGCAGCAGAGCTGCTTTGCCCCTTGTCTTTGTTTTTCCTTCTTTTCTTTTTTCCCTTGTCATTACCATTTCCACAGCTGGTTAGATTTCACATATGGCTATCCTGCAGCAAAGATACCCTGCCAACAGCACGCATATGCACAGCCAGTGCTGTCAAAAATGTCTCAGTATTTCTGAAAAATACTCTACCTGAGGGAGCTTTAAATGATGTGCATGGGAGGGTCAACACTGGTGATTCTGATCTTCTCATCTTGAGGTGGCCATTGGCTCCCTCTCCAAAACAAGAGCAATCACAGTAGCTCCACACTGGGCCCTCTCCTCTGTAGCTCGTGCTTTTTATCTTAGAGGGAAGTGACTGTGCAGCATGAAAGAAAATTGGAAGGGGAGGTGGGAGAACAGGTGGGAAATGGTCCCTGGGAAGAGCCAACTTTCCTTCCCTCTCCCTGAGACCTCCCAGTCTGGACCAGGTACTGCAAAGCACATTTGGCACAGATCTGCCACTGACCATGCTGCCCACAGGCGCTGGACTTCTCCAAAAATCACATAGTGGTGTAAGCTAAGGGCACTTTGTGCTCCTTATCCACAGCCAGTGCTCATCTCTCCTGTGGCTCCATTATTTACTTAGGAGGCCACAGAAAGCTTGTTTCCTCCAGTTTTCTTGCTTACCCCTCATGCCTCTGTGTATCTCCCCCTTGGATAGCCCCTGGCACCAATGCTCCAACGCTCCAACAGCTTAGACATGGGAGGAGACCCTGTCTCCTTGCTGTCATCTTGTGGCTCATCAAAGTGATTTTGATTATGTGGATCCAGTGTTTCTGACCATGGCCCCTGTTCCTGTATGCATACAGACCCAGCAGCCATAGCTCACTGTTTAAGAAGTGTTTGGAGACGTGGAGAACTGAAATGCCCAGGATCTCACTTAACCTGTGTCAGGGACTGAGGACAGCTGAGTCCACAGAGGTGACACCATTGCAATTGGTTTGTTTGGAAATAGTTCCAAGCAGGAATTTGCTTTTAAAAAGAGAAGTTATTTGGGTCACAATATAACTTTCTCCTTTGCCTCAAATAATCCTGTCTAACGATCAAATCTGTAAATGTTTTAGGAACCCTGCTGCATTGTTGCAGTGAGTGTATTTTTAGTCTTTGTAGCTGTTACAGTACCACGGCTTATATACTTATTTGGTAGTGTATACCAACCCTTCAGATGGAAACATTGTCCAGATGTGCTGGGTAGGACAGTCAGGGCTGCTCAGTGGCTATGGGATGGAAGATTGCAGCAGAGGAAGCCCCCTGAATTATGTCTGGGGACAGCTGCAGCCCTTCAGCAGGCCAGCCCCAGAGCTGTGTGCAGCTGGTGCCCTCATCTTCTGAAGCTTGTGCTTTTTGAACTCTGTGCTGCCCTAGACATAAGCTCTGTATTGGGCCAGGGCTTTATGTATTTTGTATTAATTGTTTGGGTAGTTTGGTGCTAAATCATTATTTAAACCAAACTTCAGCATCATCAGCTTGGTGCAGCTAGCACAAAGCAACCAGATACTGAAAGACATGTGGAAGCTCTTTGAAGGCTGCCTAGGTTCCTGCTGGTGTGATAGATGGGGCTGCAGAAGGGGCTCCAAATGCAAATTAACACTGACACTGGCTGTCTTTGGAATCTGGTGTGGCGAAGCAAGCTTTGTCGTTAAAAGGAAACGTGGAAAGTATAAAGGACATGAGTAGATGTTCGGCAAAGATGGTTTTAAAAGAGTTGGTGGTTTTGTATCACCTTATGCAGACATAATTCCCTGGCACCTAACTTTGACATCAACTAAACTGGTTTCATGGATAGCAAATTCACTCTATGCTGTTGTCCACGAGGAGGGGATGATTCTCTAGCCTTGCTGATAAAGACAGGTACTTAAAGTAAAGGTGAGGCAAGTGATTTCCCTTCCTGTATGTTACCAGCAGAAGCGAGGACATGTAGTCCAGAGCTATGTGGTCGACACTAGCTTAACTGTATATTCAGTGAGCACAGCATGGGAGTAGAGCCGGGCAGGTTCTGACCACTTTTACAAGTCACCTACTAAGAAACCAGCCAGTAGGTACGTGGATTATCTACTACAAAGGCAGTTGGGGCCTTAGAGAAAAGCCTTAGGAGTGAGGGATGTCAAATCAGAGGCCCAGGCCCTCAATTATACAGTATTGGTCTCACAGAGTATTTTTTTGGGTAGTCCACTGTGGGACTGCCAGGGGTAAGGCAAAATTCATAGTCGATTTGGTAGAAAAAGGCTCTATCAATGTACCTAAGGCGTGAGCACATCTTCAGAAAACTGCAAAGCTCTTCCATGGTGGTTTGTTACAGCCTTGAAACACTTCACAAGGCCAGGTGGTATTTCAGGGGAGCTCTGTTGCAGCCTCTCTGCAAATCATGCCGTTTTCAAGACAAGCATTTTCCTGCAGCAGCGCTTGGTGGGGAGGGTGCATGTAAGTGGGAAAGGGTAAATTACCAGCATAACTTGTTCCTGTCCTGTGACTGTGTCCATAGTGCCAAACAGCCCACTGACATGTGTAGAGTTTGAGTCTAGAGAGACAGTTCACATCACTGTTTGTTCTGACATACTGCAGAACAGACAGAAGATTTTCACTGCCTGCCTCTCAAGCCCTCTGCCTGTCTTCTGCCTTTTTCTAAGACAGTATCTCTTATAGAAGTAGATGCTTGATCTCAAAGATGGACATTTGAACATTCAACTGATTGATACGTGTCAGTATGACAAGGGGAGAAGGAGGACACTGATTTTATGGTCTTTCTAATAAACCAGTTTTGAAAATCTAATACTTCAGATATGAAGACCATCATCTTTGGTAATTTGTAACAGTATTTATTACCCTCAGCCTTATTTGCTAAACGTTTTTGGTTTGGACTGCTGACTTCAGCTTTCATCAGTTGGGTCTTGCAACATGTTTGTTTTTAAGAGTAGCTGCCATAAGCCCTAGAGAACAGCACTGGGGAATTAGATTTCTGTTCCCTAGACCAAGCTCATGCTGGGAATTTGGTACAGTCTGTGAGAGCCAGCAAGCCTCTTCAAGAAGGTGCAGTCAGGGAACAGCAATGCTTGGCACAATTACCTTTGCTGTTAATTTGAAATAGTCTGTCATCTGAAGCACAGCTTTTAAACCTGTTAACAAATAATTAAGTGCAACACAGCCTTTTGGCCTGGGAAGGATAGCTTCTTAAGCCTGAGGCTGTATGAATGGCAGTATATTCTGAACTTCAAAGAGGAGCAATAAATCTGTTTATAAATCCAGACACCTCTACAGGAGATCCATTCCTATGTTTTTGCTTATGTAATCCCACAAAACATCAGCTATAGGTAATTCAACACAATAAACTTGAGAAATAATTCAGTGTCGCTGTTGCTCTGGGCTATTAAGCAGCCCCATGTAACACAGGTTGGCAGCACTGACCTTCCAGCCAACAAACGAGCAGCAGCAGCAGGCAGCAACTTCAAGCTCTCGGTCCTGCTTCACAGACACCCCTGCCCATGTCTGCCTCCCTGCAGAGGGCTGTGGGGTGTGATGGGTGCGTGCTCAGGCAGCGCAGTACACAGCTGACCTGAGCGTTGAGATGAAGCGCTGGTTACATACACTGACCCCTCCAGGGATCAGCCATATGCAGCTGCCAAGCTCAGCGCTCATCATGGCCTCTCTAGAAAACTCACCTTATGCTTCATTAGTGTCCACAGATGTTGGTACCGCTGGGCGGCCCCATGGAAGGGGAAGGAAAGAAAGCCTGACCAGGATATTTTTAAGAGATGTAACGTGGGAATCACAAGGCAAAATTGTTGGCCTGTTCTGTGGATGAGGTCAGACCACAGAGTCCCCTGGAGAATCCACAGCTTAACTCCAGATATTGCCCACTTGCTGACAAGGGATTAGGAATAGCACAGCTGAACATGTCTGACTCATAGCTGTTGGATATAAATTATCGAGGAAGCATGGCACAGCAGTGTTCTCCTGCCATCTGAGCCGTGGGCGCTGGCTCACATGCTGCCCTACCCTGTGGCAAACATCAGCTCAAATCTCACTGAAAGGGCTTCGCCCAAGTTGCACTGCCTTGTCTTTGTCATGAGCAAAGAGCAGACAGACAGCCATCACAACTCAGTTGACCTATGTTGGCTTCTTTGTGGACCTGGGCTCTGTAATGATGGGTTGCAGTCTACCCTGAGGGGTGTCAGTCATGAATAGGCACCTGCAGCTCACAGAAAGGCAGGGCTAGAAGGACCACAAGCGAGTGCGGGTGCCTGTGCCTGTGCAGAGGGAGGCTCGGGTACCCCGGGTCTTGTCTGACAGGTGGTCATCCAGCCTTCCCTTAAAACTGCCAGTCACGAAGGGACTGGTCTCCCAGGGTAGCTTCATCCAGGGCTTATATTTCATTATTGTTAGAAACTTGGTCAAAGATAAAATCCGTTTCTCTTGAAATCGATCTGAATATTTCTAGTCCTATCATGCTGTTGGCTTCTGTCCAGTGATCCTCTGCAGTCCTCAAGCTATTTCTGTAGTGGTTCTGCCCATCCCCATTTTGTACTCGTGTTTTCCAATTCTCCTGAGTGTTGTACTTCGTTCTGGCCTTGGTTGAAATGCATCCTGAAGATTTTGGACAGCTTCTCTCTTTTATCGAAACTGCAGTCTAGTCCAATACTCCAAGGTGGTTGAAATCTCTCCAGTCTAAACTGGCTTCCAGAAATCTTTTAAGTATGCTCTCTATTCCTTATCCAGATCATGAAACAGTTTAATGGCTTCGAGCTCAGAACGGAGCCATGTGGAATCATTTTTGCGGTGCCTGCCCTTTTGACAGCTAAGCTAGTCTTTCCAACATCGCGTTGCGCCGGCCTCATTCAGGTCACGTTTGCCTGTTGTTTTGCTGAGAGCATCACGTGGGCTGACGCAGAGCACCAGCCCCTCCACCCTCTGGGCTGGGGTGGGCCTGGCAGGGCTCTCTGATGGTGGCCAGGCATCCTGGGGCTGACACGGCTTTCAGACTGCTCCTGTGAACACAGCTGGTCCAGGCGCCTGGCAGCATCACCCAGCAGCAACTGCTGTCTCTGTGGAAAATCCCACCTCCTCTTCTACGTCATTTCAGTGCTAACGATAACGAGAAAGGCTGCTAGAAATGTCTGTAGTGGGAATTGAGCCATTCCTGCTCTGTCCTCATCCCTGTGAGGTGAGACCCTTTGCAGAGGCTTTCTGCAGCAGTTCTTCATTGGCAGTGCCTTCAGCCCAAAAGGGGAAAGAATCAGATACCTGTCTTTAAACCCGAGCGTCACTCCTGTGCTAATTCACACGCACAGGGCAGGATTCAGGCACTACGCGAATGTCTGAGTTGAGTGTGTGAGTCCCCTCCATGCCTGCTGGCCAGAGGGGCTTCTTGTGAGCGTGATTGCTCCCAGCTATCTCAGCTGTGGTGGCCTTAGAAGACACAGCACCTCTTGCACAGGATAGCAGAGCTGTGGCTTACTTAATTGTGGTCCACTTAGTCGTGGGGGGAGCCTGTGTTAGCGCTGGGAGAAGCAGGATCCTGGCTGGCGGAGATGGGCTGATCTGGTTCCCATGCTCCCTGCTGCCACCCACGCAGTGCACCTCCCTCCCTCGCATGGGCTGCTCTCTGGGATTGCTGTTCTCCGTGTTGTGCAATGCCAGGGAACCCAATGATACCCCGCTGTGCTGGCCACTGTGGGCAGAGGCAGGAAAGTCTTCCTGCCTTACCGAGAGTTTTTCCTGGCCCTGGCCACTGTCCCATCCCACCTCACCCACTCGTGGCTTTGGAGCACATTTTCTCACATAGCCAGGGTCCCGTTGAGCTGTTGTCTGCAACGTGAGAGCTGAGGAGCTGCGTTTTCAGCTTGCTGTGTTACAGGGAGCTGATCTGTTCCCATTTGCTCTCTGCAGCCCAAAGGCCAGGCTCTTACCCGCCCCCCAACTTCTTGCGCCCCATGCAGCCCCTGAGCAGCACCACCAGCCCAGTCCTCTCCGCCATCTGGTCCTGAGCCTGTTGGGTGAGAACCAAGAGCACATCCAAAGGATGAGAGGAGGAGTGACCTGGAGAGATGGCTTCTAAAAGGGTCCTGGCTGGGGACGCAGCCCCCAAAGCTATGGCAGGACTTTATCAGCAGCACCGCGGCCAGGAGGACGAGGTGCTTGTCAGGGTGTTTGAATCAGAGACATGCCCAGCTGCTGCTGGCCTCGGTCACTTGGTGGCACATACGGAGCTTTTTCCATTTCATTTCTGCAGGTGGGAGCTTTGATTTCCCTTGCAGGCTCTCAGCCCCCTTAGCAAGGGTTTGCTCCTGCTTTTCATTATTATACCAGACATACTTGATCTAATGGCTTCTACAGGTGGCGTGGGGTACAAGAGGGTCCGGCCACGGTTGTCAGCTGTCATCCAGAGTCAGAGTTAATCCAGGAAAACAGTAAAAATTAGTAATGTATATTGCATTCCTCCAGTCCATACGCTTTCCATTAGGTGATCTTCCATCCTCCTTAGCACAGAAAGAAAACCCTGCCCATGGCAGTCAGCGTTTCTGACTCTGAAAGGCAAGGATTGGTCGTGCCTGGAAATCCGATCTCGGCTCTCACATTCCTGGACACACTGTCTATGCAGGGAACAGTCTCCCACCTTTAAATCCAGGCAGCAGATGCTGGCCATGTGCACAGCCTCTGCCTGCAAGCCCAGGACCTTCTGTGGCAGCAGACATGCCCGGCCTGGGGCCACGCCGGGGTGGTGCAGACCGGCATGCCCTTGCGCTGGGGTCCCATGTGCTGGCCCAGGTCTCCCTGTGTCCGGAGGCCTCTCAAGAATAATGGCCTTGTCCAATGTCACACAACAACATCGTGCAAGTACAACAGCCAGGTCAGCATGGTAATGAGGTGCAGTTAATTCTTTTGAGAGACAGCATTTTTACTTTTTTTTATTAATAATCTGGTGAAGAAATTCCTCTAGATCCTCAGTGTCAAGAGGGNTCTCCCTCCGTCCCAGAGACACCCCATGCCCTGAGGGCTATTGTCAAATCCCTGCAGTAGCTCCTGCGGTGCAGCTGCACAGCCCGTGCGCCCGGCATGCAGCAGGTCCTGCTGCCAGACTGAGCCCTTTCGCTGGCAGGTCCCCAGGGCTCCTGGCACATCGGCACGGCGAGGGCAGACCCTGCTTAGCCTACTTCTGTACCTGACCCTATGTAATGGCTGCATCATGCCCAGGGATTATACAGCTCAGCTGGCCCCTCACCGGGGACAGGCCTGGGGCACTGATGCAGAGTGCGATGCCTGGTGCCAGGGGTGCAGGTGATGCACACTGCTGCAGTCCTGGTGTCGGCATCAGCAGCGGGTGCCTGGGGCTGGCACCCAAGGGCCATGGGCCATCCTTGCTACTTATGCACTGTCCAGAATTGTGGGGTTTGGAGATTTTTGTTTGGTTGTTTTTTTGGTTTTTTTTCATCCCTGTTAAACTGGCTCCTGAGGTGGGGTGCTGAGCTCTGGGGTCCTGCCCAGAGATACTGCTGGGGAGGCCCATTCTTGAGATCAGGCTCCCCCCCTCTGCCACCCAGTGTGTTCGAGGCAGCAGGAGGAAGCAGTATCCGTCTCCCAGCTGCAGGTGCAGGGAGAGCCACAGCTCTGCACCCCCATGCCAGGCCTNTTTTTTTTTCATCCCTGTTAAACTGGCTCCTGAGGTGGGGTGCTGAGCTCTGGGGTCCTGCCCAGAGATACTGCTGGGGAGGCCCATTCTTGAGATCAGGCTCCCCCCCTCTGCCACCCAGTGTGTTCGAGGCAGCAGGAGGAAGCAGTATCCGTCTCCCAGCTGCAGGTGCAGGGAGAGCCACAGCTCTGCACCCCCATGCCAGGCCTGCCACCCCAGCCCTGGCCCTGCACCCCAGGAGCAGGAGCGTCCCTCCTCTGCCAGAGTGGCTGTGCTGGGCCTGGTGGGACCGCCCTGCTCCTTGTCACCCCCATGCACATCCGTACGCCTGCCCCAGATCCCTGCCCATGCAGCCTCCTTGCTGGGAAGCAGTGGGCTGCTGCCCAGGGTTGCAGCAGCACCACGGGGCAGCCCAGCCCCAGCCGGGCAGTGGGAACCCGCACTTAGAGCCAAAGCACTACAAGCAGAACAACCCCACTGGCACGAAGCGTGGCCTGGCTCCCAGGGGTCACCCTGCCGGGGGGAGTCCCTGGGTTGGACCTGCAAGCAGAGCGCCTGGGTGGTACGGCGCCTGGGCTGCCCTCCCAGGCAGTGTGCGCACACACAAGCACACACACGCGCGCACCCCCACCCGTGTGGACTCTCCCACACACTGCTGCTGTCTTCCCCAGCCCACGCAGCCACATGGCAAAGGGCTGGGGCTTGGCCCAAGAGTGGTGATTTAGTGTAGCACATGCATTTCTAAAGATTGTACTGCTGTTCTTCCCCCCCGACCATTTTTTTTTTTGTTGTTGTTCCCCCCCATTTTTTCTTTGGTTGTTTTGTGGGTTTGGTTTTTGTTTGTTTCTTTGGGGTTTTTTTGTGATATTTAATGCTTTTTACAACTAATAGTCTACAAAGCAGCACTGGCCCTGCTGGGGCAGAAGAGCTGCTTCAGTTCAGTGGGCCACAGCCACAGCACCTTCCTCCTGAAACACAGACACACATGTACACAAGCACACACGCACACTCACGCACCCCTTCTCTGCCTTGCCAGCACTGACAGCCACCCGTCATGCAGCAGGGGAGTGTGCCATTTGCCCCCGAGCACTGAGCTACCAGACACACGGCTCTTGCTGCAGTCGACTGCTGCCATTACAAAGCCCGCTGCAGAGCTCTATTAACTGGCCCCAAGTTTGTCAGCCAAGCCCTGGGCCGGAGCTGGGCCAAGGGGCTCCAGCGCACGGTGCACTGCGGTGCTCAGCTGGGATGAGACGCCAGCAGAGCATCGGCCTTTTGTAATGACTTCAGCATGTTGCATATTTTTTTTTCCCTTTGCAGTTAGCACAGAAGATGATGGGCTTCACTTTGCCAGCCAACTGCCTTTCCTTCATTGTCTGAACCGCTGACTGACTGATGTGGGTTTTTTATTTTTTTATTATTATTATTATTATTATTCAATTTTTGTTTGTGTGTGGCTGTTAGGAAATAAAGATTGATCCTGCAGCAAGACAAACAGCTCGAGGGAGGCGAGGAGGAGGAGGGTGAGGAGCAATACACCCCTGTGAAGTATGTGCCTTGCCAACACTATGGAAATGCTTTGCCCTTTGCCACGTAGTCAGCGCGAGCTGCACAGGCCCCCCGTCCCCTCGGCGCTCGCGCTGCTGGGAAGCAGCCGGGCTCGGCAAGGGGTTTGGCTGCTCTCCTTGCACCAGTTCTGTTTTCCTGGCCCTGGCCCCACCTGACTGTGGGCCAGCTCACACAATAGTCAAAAATAAAATCCCCGGCGGTGCCCCAGCCAGAGGCACGAAGCTCTCCCACAGCCCCGGGCAGGGGTGGCCGGCTGCTCTGGGGGGGACATTTGGTGCCGGGGAGCTGGGGAGGGGACCCGGCGGTGGTGGCTGAGCTTGGCACAGCCTGGCACGTGGGAAAGGGCTGGGGCTAGGGGCTCAGGGACTGCTGCGGCACCCCATCCTCAGCCAGCACCCATGGGCTCTGGTGGTGGAGCACCTCATCCTGTGTAGCCCTGTTATCCATGTCCCTAGCACTGAAGGCAATAAAATGTTTTTTTTATTTATTATTATTTATCATTTTGCTTGTTAATACTGTTTTACTTAAGCAAATAAATGACTTGAAGGCCAGCGCTGTCTCTTGGGCTGCAGCGTGGCTCTGCTTGGTACAGCGTTGGCACTGCCCAAGGCACATGCACCCAGACCCTGCCGCTCCTGGGGAGGGGGCACCCTGCACCAGCTGCCCCATGAGCTCCTCGCCCAGCGCTGCAGGAAGAGGAGGCCACGAGGGACCTCGCCGCAGCCCCTGGTGACCTGAGGGCGACTGCAGGCATGATGGAGCCAAGCTCTTCTCAGGGCTGGATGTGGCCACACCGCCCTGCCCTGGTGCCAAACCCAGGCAGCCTAGAGCTCCCACAGGTCCCCTCCAGCCCTGCCTTTCTGCCTCAGAGTGTAAACTGGCACTTCCCCAACCAACTAAAACCCACCCAAAAAAAACCCTGTGCATTTCCATGCACCCAAAGAAAGCCCCGAACAGCTGCAAAGGTACTTGATCTTTTATTATTAACAGCAGGTAAATACAAGATGCTGCTGGGCTAGAAGGGCAGGGGCTGTGCCTCTGCAAGGGGCTCCCAGTGGCCAACAGCCAGGTCGAGGGCGAGCACGGCAGTGAGAGGGCACACGGGCTGAGACAGAGCAGCAGCGGGATGGGGAGCGAGGGCTCCCCCAGCCCCAAGGGCTCCCCCAGCCCAGCAGAACAGCCTTCACCCAGCAAATGCCAAAGGTGACTATTTCGGGTTACAAAATGAACAAATAAAAGCCATCTACACGTATTTACAGTGTCCCCCTCCTGCCACCAGCTCGCTCCAGACGTGAGTCATGGCTTGGGGTGTGCCCAGGCCCCAGAGCAGGTTGCAAAGGGCAGAGCCCCAGCCAGAGGGGACAGTCCTGGGCATAAGTGCCAGCACCAGGGGCTGCCACAGCGGCACTTGCAGCCCCATTGTACAGCAGGATCTCCGAAGGGCCTGTTGGCCGTCAGCTGGGAGGATGGTCCCGAGAGATGGGACATTCCCACGGGACATGCACCCCCTCCACCAGGACAGGCAGAGATCAGCATCCCACTGGGACCTGGTGCCTGCAGCAGAAAGACCAGCTTTGCACTGGGTTCTGGTTCACTTGCTGATCATCTTTAGCTATAAAACTCATCAGAAGGACCGTGTCTGGGCCACCTCCACCTCTGCAGGCAGGAGAGCCGGGTCTGCCCTCCTGAAGGAGGACCTCCTCCCCGTGGGAAGGAAAAGCAGAAGCAAGGTTACAGCAAAGACGAAGGGGGTGGTTCTGGCCTGGGGATCGATCTACAATCCACCATTAAAGGAAAAAAAAAAAAAAACGGCTTGAAACAAAATCCATCATTTACTCTTTGATTTGTACAAAATAATAATAACAATAAAAATAATAATAAAGGTGCTGGTGGCCCCTGGCTCGCAGTGCCCCACTATGGCAGGGGGTCTCAGTAGGCAAAGATGACATGGTAGGTGACTTGGTGCCCATTGTCCCAGGCGTAGAGCAGGCGGTCCTTGGGGTTATAGTCTATCTGCGTGGTGTAGGCGTACTCGTTCTCAAAGAGCAGCCGGGGGATGATCTGCGTGTTTGTGTGCGTGTCAAAGGCATAGGAGATGTTGGCGTTCCTCTTGTTGTAGCTGTCAACCGCGTACAGGACCCCGCAGATGACAAAGCAGTTCCCGTAGAAGTTCTTCCGCAGCCCTGTCCGCCACGTGGTCTCCTTCTGGGTGCTGAGGTCGGCCGCATTCAGCTTGCTCAGCACGATCACCTCCTGGTTGAAGCCTTCGTAGCTGATGGCTGGGTAGATGACCCACAGGCCGTTCTCATCCACGGCGAAGTCCACGTCCGAATGACCCCGCCACCGCCACGGGGTGGACTCCTCGTAGGCCACGTCGTGCAGCATGGCCCAGGCGGCCACATACCGCTGCTTCAGGTCGTATTTGATGATGTTGCGCGTGAAGGCCCGGTTGTAGTAGAAGGAGCCATTGTAGACAACATGCCCCGTTCCAATCCAGCTGTACGGGAGCTTGTAGGAATTGCTCCAGCGCCCTGTGGAGCAGAGACACCTTGCTGGTGAGAACGTCCCTTTTACTTTGGGGTGCCCCCAGCACCCTCTGCCCCTCACTCTGCCCACACTCTCTCCCAGCCACCAGCCACAGGCTGGCATGTTGACAAGCAAGTCCAGAGCCACCATGGGCAGCCTGACCTGCCCTGTGCTCTGAACCCCACATGCCAGGTACCAGTGCCCAAGAGGGGAGGGTCCCCGGGCAGAGCATCCCCCCATGGTGCTGCATCCCAGGGAACAGGGACGCTACTTGGACCAGCCGAGCAGCGGCTGGTGCAGCATCAAGGCTGGTGCAAGCCCACCTTGCTTGAAGTTGTCGAGGTTCCTGAACTCCACCAGTGTGTTCCCATAGTAGTAGTTGGTGACGTAGATCCGCTCCTCCCGGGCCAGGGGGTCCTTCATCCAGGCCCCCTCATTGCGCCCATAAGTGTTCTGGGTGGTGGGCCCCGAGATGGTGGACAGAGTGTCCTTGCAGCGCCCTGCATGGGCAGAGAGAGGCTCGTGAGGCCTGAGGCAGGGCGGCCACACTCTCCCCGCTCCTGCCTGGGATCTGCGGGCATCATCACCCCCTCTCCCGCTCCCTGCCCACCCGGCAGGTACCCCTGCTGCCTCGGCCTGGGCTCAGCCTCACAAGGCCCAGCAGCACCAGCCAGACATCCCTGCCCTAACCAAGAGCTGTCCCCCAGTCTGCCTCTGGTCTCTTCCTGCCCTGCCCAGCCCCTCAAACTGGGAAGGGACTACTGTAGGTTCCAGAGTTAACAAGTAAGTGAAGTCTGGTGCCCCAGTAAAGTGCTTGTCCAGCCATCATCTCCACAACACCTCCCACCTGTGACCAAATCCAGCTGTGCTGTGCTTAGCAGGACACGCCATGGGCACAAGCCAGACCCCACGCACAGAGCTGGACCTGCAGGCACTCACCAATGATGTTCCTGATGTCCTCCTCCTCCAGGGCCTGCTTTGGCGTGGCAGGAATGGTGGGGCTGACCGGTGTCGCGGGGGTGCTCGCCTGTCCCCACGCTCCTGGGCTGCTCTCCAGGGCAGGGCTCGTCCCCACATCAGTCAAGGTCCTGGCAGTGGTGGCCATGGTAGGGCTGGGGACAGGGCTGGTGGCTGTGGGCAGGGTCTCCATGGCTGTGGCCACCACTGTGCTGGCCAAGGCTGCCGGTAGCTGTGTGGTCCCCTCCTCTGCCAGCCCTGCCAGGGCAGTCGTGGTCTCTGGGGTGGGGGTCAGCCAGCTCACAACGGTGGGGTCCGGCGTGGCCCCTGTGGACGTGGCCGGGGACAGGGGCATTGTGGCCGTCGCGGCAGTGTCGGCAGCTGGCGGCGTGGTCGGGTCACTGCCAGGGGTGGGCGGCCATCCCACCGGGGAGGGCTTCCTCACACCCTCACCTGCCCGGCTGTTGGGCCTCAAGAGCTGGTCCTCGATCAGCAGGTCCACCGTGTTGTCCCCACTGAACAGCTCGTCCGCTGCCAAACACAGGCATGGGTGTCAGCCCCACAGCAAAGGGGAGCAGGTCCCCTATGGCGCCTCTCTGCCTGCCCCACCGTCCGCTTCTCCGGGCTTTCTTGTACTAAATTCATGTGATTTCCTTCTTAATTTCCAGCCGGAGAAGGGCTGTATGATCAGCAGGGGCTGACAGTGCCCACGTTAGGAGGTCAGTGAGACCCCATCACATCCATGTCCACCACCTCAGGCTGAGCAGAGCAGGAGGTGACAGACCACGATTCAACCTTGCCAGCTCCCAGAGATGGGGCAGGATGGAGACAGCTGCAGCGCCCAGCCAGATTCCACCCACCTAACCCAGGCTGCCAAAGCCGGTGCCTCACCCAGGGCACAGGACCTCCAGTGCCCTTTGCTCCTCCTCATCTCAGGGATCTCACAAATCCACGTGTGGCTGTGCTGGCTGGCCTCGCTGCTGAGCCGGCTTTGCACAGGGAGGGCACTTGCCTTGGTTGCCCATGCTGCCAGGCGCTGCTGGTCCCTGGGGACTCGGCTCTCTGCTCAGCCGGAGCCATGAGCAGCACCTTGCTGAGCTGCAGGGCAGCCAGCCACAGCTCCGAGCCGCCTCCTGCCACCCCGACCACTGCACAAACCTGCTGGGATGACATCGGGCAGGTGGATCTGCACGACTAACATATGTAATAAACTTGCATTTACCTTCTGGAAAGGTGTTGATGCTGGGTGTTTTAAACTGAAGCAGTGACCTATTTCCTTAGCTACCAGGGATTTTCCATGGAATAACGACGCTGCACTGTTCCCTCGCGCAGGGCTCAAAGGCTGCACAGCAGTGAGGTACCAATCATCCCACCTCCTCCTGCCTCCAAGCTCTCCTCTCCCTGGTGGCCCCACACACTTTGCCCCCACGTTCCCAAGGGACAAGGCAGGACCTGGGGGCAGACGCTGGTTTTGCTGCGGGACACAGCCAGACATCCCACTGGATGCGGCTGCACACCCAACTCACGTTGCTCCTCGATGTCGTTCTCCGACTCAGTGGACTGGGCTTTGTAGTAGGTGACCCCTCGGACAATGGTGGGCTTGGAAGGAGGCCGGCTCCTTATGCGCAGCTTCCTTTGCAAGAGCTGCTTGGGCTTCTCATCCTCCGGAGGGAGGTGCAGCTCTGGGAGGGACTCAACGGAATTGATCTGCTGGGAGATGGTTTCATCTTTCAGGAATCTTTCTTCATATTTGCCCTGGAAGAGACGCAGGAGGTTGTTATGGGATGGGCCAGAATGGCCATGTTTTGGGGGACAGGGCAGGTCAGGCTGGCCAGCCAAGTGCTGGGTGGGACACTCTGCCCTCCTGCCTTCCTCAGGATCAACCTCAGTCCCTTCTGCTGTGGGAAACCCGCCAGGAGACAGCATGGACGGCAGACCAGCGTTGTCTCTGCCTGACCTTGTACCACCCTGCAAACCTGGGACTCGGTGCTCAGTAAGGTACAGGCTACGGGATGCAGGACATGCGGGCAGAGTGGGGGGACCCCAGGGCGATGTTAGCAGGGTACACCCCTCACTGCAACCGCTCACATGCCCACCCACCAGACACCTCCTTGCATGCCAGGGACCGGTGCTGGTGGCTGACCCCTGGTGTGTGACAAGCTTTGGTGGAGTGGAGAGGCTGAGGGCACCTTCCCAGCAGGACCGGGAACCCCCCAGGGAAGGGACCGGGAGCTCTGCGCCGAGGCAGCCACCAGCTGCCGCAGCTCATGCCTAACGGATTTCATTTCATTAAAGGAAATCGGAAAGACAGCCCAAAGGTTGAAGCGGTGCCCATTTGGCTGAAAAGACAGGCTCAGGGCTCCTTCACAGCCCTGCTGCAATTAGCAGCAAGAAAAGGGGAACATTGGGAGATGAGGTCACTCAGGGTAATAAAAGCGCTGCGCTTCGCTCTCCTGCCTGGCCGGGCTGGCCCCTCTCCAGCGGGCAGCGGAGCCCCTGCTCCGGTTACGGCCTGGGAAGCAGGGGGAGAGGGGCTGGGAGTGCTGCAGGACACTCGCTGCCAGGGCACAGTCCCCCTGCAAGCAGAGCACACTGGCACGTTGTGGTCGGTGCCATTTTCCCACCCACCACCCCCCAGCGCATGCGTGGGAGCCCACCCTTCTCCCCGCTGAGGCTGTCCTCACCCCACTGTCCTCACCCCCAGGAGCTAAGCACCCCACTTTGGAGCTGGAAATGATGCAGCGACCATTTCCCCCTTCCCCAGACACCTCCTTTGTCCCTGCAGAGAGGGCCTTGGGTTGAAGGCAGGGTGTTCCAGGAGCCACCCAGTATGCACCAGAGCAGCGTGAGGCCACCCTAGATTGCACCACCAAAGCAGCAAGAGGGTCAGGGCACCCTGGGCAGGCATTTTCCCAAAACACCCCTCTCACCCCTCTCTGGGGCTGCACAGAAACTGCTGCCCCAGGCAGACGATGTCCCGCACGCTGGGCAGACCCCGCAGGGACCCCCGCAGTCTGGGGCTGGGTGCTGGAGCCAGCGGGGTGCCCAAATCTCTGCCCGGAGCCCAACAGGCGCAGGGGCTGGCTGTGGAGGGGTAATTCCCCAGGAAGGGAGGGTGACAGGATGTCCCTCCACTGAGCCCCCAAGCCCTGCTAATCAAAGGCTCCGAGTTTCCCAGCGCTTCCCAGCCAGCCCCGCAATGACATCACTCTTTCCAAGCAGCACGGCCGCCACTGACCTCGAAAACCAACAAACCCACAGGAAGGGGGGAGGCCCAGGGAGCAGCCCGCTCCTGTTCCCTCCTACGACCCAACGGCTGTGCCGAGA
>VZTV01118705.1:106204-133698 GCA_013400875.1 Anhinga rufa | reverse complement strand
GGTGTGTAGGAGTCCTGTGCACTCCTTTGCAGTCACCATAATGATGGCATCTTTCACACTTAGGCTGCACTTACACATCAAATTAGTTAACATAACTGTTATGTGGGCTGCTACTGTTACTGGATCAAAGAGTGGATCCGCCTTTGAAAAGCTAAAGGAAACAAACACTCTGCCACCCTGAGGAGCTGCAGACCTCAACTTCCCAGCAGCAGAAGGTGGAACACCATTAAATTACTCATGCAAGGGGCAGCTCTTCTTTGTGGCTACAGAGGACCATTCCTTCTGCATGGTCTCCATCCTACTTGATAGACTCTATAGCCCAGTCCTAGCAGGGGTAAGCCATTGCTAAAAACTGTAGTACAAGCCTTGCAGCCATTGCCAATATATCCCACCACATCCCTGTGCAAGGTACCACAGCTTTCCACATGCTGCAATCTTCCCTGGAACATCTGGAGATCCTCTTACACTCACCAATGTCGAGGACTCTCTGTTTAGCTGTGTGCTGCCGAGAATGCCAGTATTTCCAGTATTTCAGCTGTTCATCTCTGTTTTTATCCTCACTGAAAACAACCATGACCACGCTCTAAGAAAATCAACAGCACAAGTTGCATTGGTTAATATAATTAATAGTCAGAAACACAAAAATTAAAATCTCCCATATGCCTCTACTGCTGATCCAGTCACCACCCTCCCCAGTACTTTGGTTGTAGAAGATTGCTGGTTTTTTATGCCAGTCCAATATTGCACTTAAAGACTCAAGGCAGAATAAATATAGTTTTAAAATAATGCATGGCCTAGGATTATGTTCTTGATAGTCTAAAAAAAATGTAATCATATTCTTAGATTTAAGAAGTCTAAGTTCCCTTAAGTAAAAAGTGGTCATTTCAAAGTCAGAGGTTTCCCCAGTTTCAATTCTGATCCAAGTCTGGTCCAAGTGTTGGAGTTCAGATTCCTTGTCACTCTGGAAGATGACATTACACTGCTAAGGGATGTGTTGCTGTGGAGCTCAGGCTTGCTGGCTAATGGCAGGACATTTTTAGTTCTACCAGACATAGTCCAAATACCCTTCTCGGTAGCTGGACCCCTGCATGCATGTATGCAAGACAGTTGGACTTGATGATCCTAGAGGTCTTTTCCAACCTCAATGATTCTATGATTATGTTTCTATGTATTTAATGCAAACTCAGTGTGACTGTTTACTGAGTTCTGCTGAGCTTTTCAGTTCAAGTTCTGAATTCCATTTGTTAAACTGTGTGATTCAAAGCAAACAGATTGAAACTTTATGCAAAACTTCACATGAATAACAAGGGTTTTTAAAAAAAATCCTGCTGTAGGCAAGAAAAACAAAAAACACAACAATGAAAGAATGATCATACTAGGTAAACTGAAGTGAAAAGAAATCACAGAGAACAAAAAAATCACTTTTAAATATCCTCTTTTGTTCCCATTCTTCCTTTAACCCTGAGTCACCAAGCTCATAAAAAATACCATCAAGCTCTGTTTCATAAGCTGAGGAGTTGGATCACCATTGATTCATGATCTATGTACCTCCACAGAGTCACCACCATAACCCTTCATGTGCTCTGCAACCTTCTCCATTCCACTTATAAAAGCCGAACATCATCACTGCGTCGTCCATGTCTAGCTACTGCGTGGGCGCAAGGCAGTATATGTCGTGGATGAGTCCTGAGTTACACATATGCATACTGGCTGGCCATCAGGTATGTGCTGGCTGGCCAGCTGATGCACTAACCAGAACTGGCAGTGCAGACTAGCTTTTCCACCAAGGAGAGCATTAATCTTTTTGCTCTATGAGCCACTTACACGGAACTTGTAGAGATTTAATACCTTCAAAACCTCTTGCCTCTCTGTCAGGTTTGGATGGAATTGGCAATAAATTCAACAGTCGCTTGGCTGGGGGCCTGGCAAACAGAACATGATTGTGAAAGTTGTGTGTGGTTTCACAGTCTTCTGTAAACTGTACATCCTCCAAAAGAAATGGTCTCAGCTCTCCTTTACAATTTCTGCCCTTCTGCTGCCACAGCTTCAAAACTCATGCGGCTGTGAAGTGCATGAGACTTATGAGGACTGGTTTTTAGCCAGACCAGTGAGCTCCATACCCCTATTTCAGCTGTACAATTGCTGGAGATGGCACCACAAAGGAAAAGGAATGGGTGGCTGGCAGGGAGAGAGACTTTTCAGCAGCAGAGAAGTCTTATATCGGCTTCAGCCAACAATGAAATGCCATCATCAGCCTTATGTCCTTAGGAAACCAGGCTAAAAATTAACTGCTATTCAGGTTTACAAATCATTGCCTCTTTTGGGGAAGAGTCTCTGTACACTTCATGTATGACAGAAACATATAGGTTGTTGTCCGCTTCACTGCTCACATTGACTTTCATAGGTTCCTTTGACTAAAGTCACAACATTTGTATATTACTTCATTTATTCGGATGGAAACACTTTTGCAGCCTCATACATATGCAGCCCTTCCAGCTTCAGGGTGGAATTTGCAGGGCAGCAACTCTGAGGCTCATTGTCCATTCCAAGGTTGCTGGGTTAAGATTTGCTTACTCAAAAACATTACCAGGGAAATCAGGAAGCTTGTTCATGAGGCAGATGTTGCTGAATATCCAAGCTCCAGTTCTACCCGTGGAATCTAAGATGCAAACCATTCATTTTGTCATACTTCTGGGTGAGCATCAAGTGAAAGCTCACACTTATATGATGTAAATGATCTAAAGTTTATGTCACAAAGGATGGCTTCAATTCTTCACGTTTTATCCGAAACACACTGGAAAGCGGCTGCTGAAATGCACAACTGAGTGAAGATAGACTTACAGAGTTGATGTAGCAGTTTTCTGATTTTTTTCTTTAATCATGGCAACGATAAGTTCACCAGTGTCAAGTGCAACATCTGTACAATTAGCATTCTGCCAAACCATAAACTGAGGCAGATATGTATATCATTAACTCATCACACTTTGAAAAAAATATTTGAGACCACTATCAATATTACTCTCCCACCTTTGTATTGGGCATAAGAGTAAGCTTGCTCTGTCCTCTCCCCCAAGAAAAAAAAAAAATTAAAAACCAACCAACCACAATCTGCAGAGGTCTATTGGCATCTAAAAAAGAAATTGGACTATACCCTGACTTTGCTGATAGGATGCCGGAAACATTTGTTGTCACCCGTCTCGCTTAGGGTGATGGCGTAGAACTGTCCTTTGTTCAAGTAGGTCATGGGCCCCTCCCCTTGCTTTTGACGCAGAGATTTGGTAGCTTCTAGTGTATACTGAAAAGTGCTGCTGAAAAGACAGGGAGAGAAACACCAACAAAATCAGTATCACTTTCTCTTTTTCTCTTTGTCCCCATTTAATACGTATTTCACGCATTGTATAAGCAAGGCATAAGAAGCTAATAATAAAATTTCAGGAAAAGGTCACACAGGTATTTAAATACACAATTTTCTTTTTTCAAGTTCATCACATCTGACAATCAAGCATAAAACAATATGGACTGTAAGTCTCTTGGAGCAAAGACTATATCTTTACCTTCTCTGAAAAGAACCATCATGAAGTACAAGACTATGTACCCCACAGCAGGAGTGTCAAATACCAGAAAGCAGTTCAGTATGATTTGCAGGAAATCAGCTACCTGCATAGGCATTTAAACTTAGAAGTGTCACAGCAAGAGAAATTAACAAAAAAAAAAAAAACAACCCAAACAAAACAAAAAAAACCACCAGAATAAAACTTGTTGCAAAAGATAGACACAGAGAATGGAAAGTCCAACTGCTATTTTCAGCACAGGGCAGAGAAGGAATACAACCAGAAGGGACAGTAGGCTCACTTGTTTAAGACAACGTGCAATCAAGGTTTTTGCAAGCCTTCTTTTCAAAATTAATCAGACAGAACAAAGTACCTACATTTAGTTGTATCTGCAATCAAGGAACCTCCCTTAGAAAAACAAAAAAATTAGAGGAAAAGAAAGTTTGCTCTTGTGTTGGCAGTCAGATTTTAGAAAAGATCTTCCTTCACAGAAGAACTTTCCACCTTCAAAGCAGTTCTCAAACCATGAAAAGGTAAAGCTCCATTAACTAGTGAACTGTTAGCTGAACACGATTCTCACAAAAACTCTTCCAGCCACCTCCTCCAATAACAGGCTTGAACAATAATCCAATAAAAACAATGCCTGCAGCTCCTCACATTCTCTTAAAAGTAATGTTAACCTTGCAGAATAAATCTTTTCAAATGCATTTGGTCACCACAGGAAGCTTAATGCAAGGAGTCACTTGCAGGATGTCCTCACAAATTGGAGATACGGGGAAGCATTTTCACAAAGGTCCTATTTCAGCAAAGTGTTTAAGCTGTGCTGGAGTACAACCCAAAGGACAAATATGCTGCTCCGAAATAACAGTGTATCCGTAACTTTCTAGATCAAGCTAATACTCTGGGTCATCATAACACTGCCACAGCAATATGGAAATAAGGGAAGACAAAAACATTTTTTACTATCCAATGAAAAAAAATCACTAAAATGCATGAATAATAATATTTAAATCCCCACTTGAAGAGAAGGCAGAAGACATAAAACCAACCTGATCCACTCTCTTTCCATCCAAAGGAAGAAGTTTCAGACAATTTAGTATCAATTATTTAGCTTAGTATCAATCATTAATCAAATAAAGACAATTTCTAAGTGTTTCTTAGCTTATAAATGGAAATCCAGTAATTTTTCTAGTTGCTTAAAAGTTGCAAAACTAAGGCAAAAAGCAAACACTAACCTATATCCATCCAACCCACTGATGGCAGTACCAGCGCTTCCCAACAATGCAGTTGCTGCCGACACAAAGGCTCTCACGCACAGTGGAAAGGCAGCACGAAGGGGACTGTGGTCCCCTCCTCTGCTGCCCACTATGGCGTGTACTGCTACAGTCCCTCTGTCCTGTGTGCAAGGGGAACAGAGGCTCTGTCCACACTGGCAAGCAGGACAGCCCCGTCTGAGCGGACTGGAAGAACAGAACCACTGGTGCTGCGGACCCAGCATCCACCCCGCTGCATATGCTTGTCCTGCGGATTGACCACCCATTAGCAGTGGGGCCACATCCTCCGATTTAGTGTCACACAAAGGGACTGCAGGTTGCACGCTGCGAGACTGTTGCATGATGTGTACCAAAGCACACAGAGTGCCCTGGGAGATGCACCTCAAAACCCCCCACCAGACAGAGGGCTTAACAAGGATGTCTGCTGAGAAGGGCTTAGGATGAACCAAAGTGTCTTAACACAGTGTCTTAACAGAGCTGCCTACAGTCTGCCATGGTGCGGCCTTCTGTTTCCTGGCATTCTGTATGTTTCAGAAAGACATCAAAAAATGTAAATCCCAGACACACTGCACTTGGCCAATTTTGCGGTCTCTGTGTGGTACCATGTGGGTATTTTCTTCGTGTTCCCAGCTGGCAAACAAAGTGTGCAGGAGGATTACTATCACCCTTAAAATTTACTGCAGTCACTCAAATAATTTATAACACTATTCTGAATCTCACCACAAGTCTTAACTAAAGCCCCGTGTAGTCATTAAGGGATCTTCTATCAGGCTTTCAATTAGTTTCATATTCACCACTACTTTTTTTCAATCTGAAGCTTTCATTTCTGAGCACCTATCACTTCCAGGTAACTCCCAGGAAAGACATATTTCATTTTTCTTAATGTGCATTTGGAAGTTTTGTTCTGACATGGACCTGGGCCATAGCACGAAAGACTTAATGTCTGAGAATTGTTAGCAATGCCAATGCTTCAGGATTCAATTTTATAAATATACAGTGTAGTAAGTGAGCAGTCTTTGCTAAATATCTCTTTCAAATGTACTGCCTATACAATGACTCTGTTCTGAGCTCAGTGCAGTTTATGGTTGTTTTAATATACTTCAGAAAAAAAATCAAGCTGCAAGAAACCTCCGCTACAGAAGAAGTCATATGCCTCCTCCAGGAAAAGTATGTAGGCATGTTCCTGCTTCTAAAGTGAGAGTAATCTCTCAGATATAAACAGAACTATTTCACAAGCATGAAATGAAGCATCAGCTTATAAATTTTACGATCACAGTCTGTATTAGTTAAGTGACTCTGCAATGTTTGCCCATTCTACACATGCATTTTTCTCTGCTTAGCAGGGAGGACGCTATGCCTTTCAAACATCAGTTTTTGAAGCTTTTTAAAAAACTTTTGGCAATTCTTAAGGTTTTTTACATGTTTTGTAATAGATACTTTGTTTATATTGTTTTATAGGTAAACATGAAGTACCACAACAAGCAGTGTAAAAAGACAGAGGGTTTCCCAGCAAACCTACTAGGAGTAACTAGAAAAAACAGAAGGGAAAAATAAAGATGGGAATTCCATAAGGTTGCTGGAGCCAGTTCAACCACCCTGGACATCTGACTTGTGCATCCTGTCATCCTGAAAAGTGGGAAAGACTTTCCATGACCTGGCTGTCAAAGCTGTGCCCTGTTACCTTGGGGACCACTCTTAACACTTCTAATCTCACATATCTCCAGGGGCTTCAGAGGAGTTACTAACTTAAAACAATGCTGGGGGAAGATAATAGATGAATATATAAACTGGTCAGATTTGAAAGCTAACACGCACAGGAAAAGAAGGGGGAGTGCTGCTGGGCAGCGCCAAGGGAGCCCTGCAGCTGCCCCAGGGTGATGAAAGGGAGGGTGGGAAGTGGACACAGGCAGCCTCTCCTTGATACATTCCTATGTGATGCCAGTCAACACATTTCAAAGCTTACGCCATACCTTGTTTGTTCGTAAATATATTCTTCAGCCCCCACTGACACACTGCGATACTTCTGAAAAATAAAAACAACAATTAAATATTAGTTTGATACAATCAAAATGCAAATACCAACTAAAGTAGAAGTGTGTTTATTTAAGGACCCCACAGAAGAAACCATTTAAAACTCAAAATCCCTAAAAACTGGAGTGGACCATACATGGTCTTTACACTAGAATTGACAGAGATAATTCACTTGTCAAGCTTTTAGAGTTTTTCATAAACTAACTGTTATAGGAATGCAGCTGAAAAACATCTTCTGCCTTTTTAAACTCCTTGCCTACACATTAATATATTCTGAAAGAAGCCCATAAAAATGTACCCTATTTCAAAGACAAGTAAATTTTCAAATTAAATCAATTTTCCTAGAGACTTCACTTTCTGTTTTGTTTTGTTTTAATAAAAAATGTGTGTGGTCAGCTGACCTTAAGCCCTAAAATGAAATGCTGACAAAAATTTACATTGCTATACTGTCTATTTTGAATAGGAGTGGTAACACAGCTAAGAAAGTATTTTACCTTCAGTATAAGATTCTGTGTGAGCAAAATGCACACTTTACCAGATGGAAGGAGACCTACAGTCATTCTTTAAAAAATTAAAACACATCTATAAAAAAATATTTCATCAAGAGATAGAATTCTGAAAAAAATGAAATCTTTTTGCACAGACTAAGCAAGGATTTGTACTCTGTCTTCCTGAGCAAACGAGCCCATTCATACTCTACTATGGAAGCCTTAATGCTTCTTCTTGGCTTGCCTTTTGCCTGAAACATGTTTTTGCTGATGTCTCACTGATTCACAGATGGATCATTACATTTAATCTCCAGGGTTTATTTTGTGATCACCAGTTAGCAAGTAAAAGCTGTTTTGTTTCCAAAAGTGTCAAGTCAGGCAATTTTGAAAACAGTTTTTAATTTTACCTTATGCACAACTGTGCCACAACAAATATCCAGTCAGATACTAGTTAAGTGCAAAGGTATTATGTACCGGTTAGGAATATTTCCTGAAAATGAAAAGTCAAGGATTCATGAGCAGTAGAATAGATAAGCTAAATACTCTAAGAAATCTAACATCTGAGGAGTATTACAATAAAGATGGTCCCATATTAACATGCTAGTCACATTTTATATCAAGGCTAGAGGTTGACATTGCCAAAACCATTCAATTTACTTACCTATCCCCAAAAATTTTGTCTGTACTATAAAGGACTAATAAATTAATCACAGCTAAATAAGAACATGAAAGAGATGAAAAAGGCATATTTATATAATTGTTAAAATTGTATTCGAAGAACATAGCAAGTGATTCACCTAAGCGTCTACTACCACAGGGATCTATAAAAACTCAGCACTCCTTCAGTATAACAGAACTAAGTCACTCAATAAATGTTTTGAAACAATTTCTAAATACATATTCATAATGTCTTTAAAAATTGAGCACGTATCAGAGCAAACCAACTGTAGCCAAAACCAGTGAATAGGAAGTGAACAGGAAGATTAGTAAGAACAACTGTATTCCTACTTTAAACACTAATTTAGCACAGATTTCTCTTTTGGTATGTTTTGTCATTGTACCTTATGCTATCCTCACACCTACTTCATACAGCTGTCCCTACCCAACAGCACATGGCTGGAGAAGCCATCAGAGCACCACAGGGGTGAAGCACATCCCAGGATTCGGGTAGTTGAGAAAAAATGAAGGGACAGGATAAGTGTTGAGTGAGGCTGCAGCAGGGTGGGAAAGCTCTTCCTGCTCCCATGCCACAAGCCTGTGAGTATTTCGGGCTGGAAGGCCACTTACACTGGCACACACCTCACCTAACAGCTACAGATGGGGACCTAGTTAAAGTCAGTTGTTCAGTCTCCCTGTACAGTTAATAGGGGAGATGAAGATGGAGAGGAGTGAATGCACCTGGCAAACCACTCCACCCACTTGTGGCAATTGGGTTTGAACTGCCTCTTTCTCCATAAACTGCAGAGAAAGCCTAGATGACAAGTATCATACCCTGTTGTATTAACCAATCATTTTTAAAAATATTTAACAAAATATTACCGTTGTAACAAAATTACCATAATATGGAGTTTGGGATGCAAATTACTATGCTTGTAAGAAAAATGACCATAACATGGAGTTCAGGATGCAAGGCCGACGTATAGATGTAAATTCCCTTTTTACCTCCAAGTTAAACAACTTTGCACATTCGACAGCAGTTTGCACAGTGCAGGCTGGTGGTTCGGGTAGCTCTAAGCAGAGCATCCCAGAACAAACCAATGTAATGGAATCACTCAGCTACAGCACATGGGAAGGCCATGGGTACAGTACCACTGGACTCGCATAAAGAGCCATTTACCAGTAACAATGAAAAACAGCTGAAATGATACAATTTGATAATGCAGAGCAGTGTTTCTAATCCAAGGTTTAATCTTACTGATTTTATAATAGCAAGCTTCATTAATTATTCATTTAGTTGACCTAAATGTGTTCTATATCTGAAAATGGGTTTCACCTCCAAACATCCTGATCTATGGTGCTTGTGTGGAGACAATTTACTTTTCTATAATACACATATACAAACACACAGTAAATTTCTTATATATTCAGTCAGAGTAAATCAGCCTTAATGTAGCTTGCCTTGCACTTTTGTTATATTTACAATTTCATAGAGCTGGAGGAGAAAAATCCGAGGAGAGTATTACCACCTAATATCTCTAATTATTTGCAGAGTTACTGTCAGCTTTAAATAATTTTTACTTTTCTACATTTCTGGTTTGTTTGCATTATTCTGCAGCTGGCAAAAGCAGCCAGAGGGTACTCACCATATTAAAGCTGACTGTATAATTTACTGTGTCTCAGCATAACTGTAAAATAGTTACAAGGTAGCTCCTCGTCTCTCTCCTCCTCATTCCCTACATATGCATGCACTCGAGTCTTTCCCTGCCTGTTAACTTCTCCATTCCCCTATACTCACCTAATTTTACTTTTTCTCACTTGCCCATGTTGCAGAGTAGCGCTTAGTGCAACAGACAGCTTCTGAATAAATTACTTGAGTTTATCTAGCAGCAGAGGCTGGCACTGCTCATTTGCACTTTCAGAACATTAAGAATTTCCCAGTCACAAAGTGGCTGCTATTTCTTACTGTTATGAATAGGTCTGAAGGCAGATCTTGTTAATGGAAAACAGATCTTCTTTCAGAATGGCAACTATCCTCTCTACTTGACGCAATATCCCAGAAGACAAAAGATCAGTATCTATTATTCTCAGAGTTCCCAATAAACAACTTTAAAACTGTCTTCTGAAATGCCTCATGATGCTCCCCTATATTCAGAGCACAGACTGACAGGAAGACAGCAAGAAGCAGAGATGAATTTGTTGAAACAAGCATCACTGTTCTTCTAATGGATCTTGTTTACAAGCTCAAATCTCCTTATCTTGTTTACAGATTTTTATTGTGTTCTTAGATGCTAATGTGAGGTGAAAAACTTACTTCTGTTCCTCCATCTTTGAAGGTGTCGCTGTACGTACTGTCAGGAGTACTGCGCTGGTCATCTTTGAGATAATTTGCATGGGGAGCAATGTTAGACACTTCATATGGTTCAAAGATAACCCCTCGGTGCTCCTCATTTTCTCCTCTTGCATAGTGTGCTTGTGGGGTCATAAAAACAGGGGTGAACTCCTCTACTTTAACCACAGTCACTCCAGTCCCTGTGATGGGCGTTGAGCTCCCAGACACGTTTGTGCTGTATTCCCTTTTGGACGACTCCAAAGGATCTTGGTTCAAGGAAAGGTTAACTGGCACCGTCTTCAGTACTTGCACGCGGTTCTCTCCCCCACTTAAATTACTCTGAGCTTCCGTGGCATTAAGACAATTTCTGTGAGACAAAACCAAAAAAATGTTATGAACTATCCTGATAGAGTTAAATAGCTTAATGTTCTTAGATGGCAGGGAAGGAGATCTTTCAACTCCGACAAGCCATTGCCATAAGAAGTAGTACATTAACAAATACTAGGCAAAAGGCATCGTGAGACAAGCAGAGAGGTCCAGAGCTCTTTAACAGCTAGGAAAAGATAATAGATTTTATTTGACCTATAATCAGTATGACTTGTTACAATAAATTCTGGGTATCTGGGGTTGCTTTCGCCTTGGCTTATAATTTGGATGCAAAATGAATCCGCCAGTGCAACCACTTTTAGGCACAAAACAAGCATAAAGAGTAAGATGAGGTACAGATTACTCACAGTACATAATTTGCATGTGAAGTAGGCAGAATATCAACAGCAAAATTCATACTCTGATGCATACTCTTTCAGGCTGTTGAGAGGCCACTACTCCTTGAGTAACTCTGGTATGAATGCTCTTCTGAAAGAGCAAGCCCAGGAATCCCATTGTATCAGAGTAGATCAGTAACTATAGTGGCTGCAAGGTAACCTCCAGCAGCATTCCCACGTCTGCCCATGGTTGCTGCTGAAAGCAACCTGACTGCTGATAGTAGTTGCACTGACATAAAATTGTTAACTCATAAAACTTTTAGTAGGTGTAACACACTGCTTTGTTTTCAACCCAGGAGATGTGTTCTGACATTACAGTTCCTCTCTTGGCTGTCCACCAAAGGCCAGTTTCGTCAATCACACTCAACTTAGGAACTTCTCTGGTGTTTGCAGAAGAAAAACTTTCCCTCAAAAAAAGTTTCATATTCTGTTTTGAAACAGTGAATTTATACTACTATCTATTTACATTTTCAGCTTACACAGCTAGTGGAGACCATCTAAAACTATCCCACGTTAACTACATTGAAATAAACCTTGTGTAGCTTCTCTCCACTAAAATTTTACATAAAGATACCTTCCTATATGTAAAAACTTTCATCACAAATATACACTCTCTCTTGTCTACAAGTCTTAATAAAGGCAGGAGTCAGCTTCCTCTGACTCTTGAAGTCACTTTTAGCCTACAGAGGAGGGCTGAAATCTGAGGAGTGAGAAAAACAGTTTGAGCAGATGATTTTAAGAGAGTTACTTTATTTGCTTCTGAGCAGACCCTAAGTTATGTTAAATAAAACTGTATAAATCAGGTTACTGAGGCCAAACTACTCACTTTTTTGCTCTAGAAGAAGAAAACTGAAAGAAAAGCAGCCAATAGCCAACTGTCAATATAATCTGATTTTACTAATCTCAGCAGCAGCCAAACATCAAAACACAAATCATGACACTTTCTGCTACTTTGCAAATTGCATGTTTAACAATACTGTTCAATTTTTTGAATAAATTAAAAGTAAAAAGGAGTAAAGTTTGCTTCCCAAAACAGTGTTCGTTCTTTTATCTTTTGGAAAAAAACCATAAACCCTCAGGCTATCATAGTTCCTTCAGTTCACAACTGATCAACACTGTTAGTAGCTGGGTGTATTATTTTGAATAATACTGTACCTTTTATCTTGGTCTTCTTGATTATCACTCACTTTGTTAACAGACAACAGCCTTTTATCTCTGGGAACCTGAGAACAACACCAGGCATGGGGTCAGGTAAATGCAACTGTCAGGTATTTGCAGCTTCAGACTGCTCTACTGCAACAACTAGAAAAATGTAACCGTATCAGTGTTACGTGTGTGTCTAGTTCACAGATGCCAGGAGCTGTTTTTCTTCAGGAGACTGATTGTGAAGAGAAAGATAACTTCCAAAGGAAAAAAAAATGGAGAGATTGTTTTCTTTTCTAGTTCTTGGGCACACAAATCTGGAGCAAGGCACTCTTCTATATGTCCTATATATCTTTGGGATATCAAGCTAGGTCAAGCTATCTCAAAATCAAAGCTTATATTCCCAAACACACACACTTTTCACTGAATAATAAAAGATGAGAAGTAAGACATGATGCTTTGATGAGCACTGCATGAACACCCTTTTAGCTCAGAGGAAAAAGGGGTTTCAATTAAACCACAAGCACCAGCTAAGTCCTCCTGTTACAGAGCAGTCTGGAGGGTGCAGGACCTGTACCCAGGGGAAGTTTGTGGATCCTTCCCTTTCATAGCATGGCGACAAGTTGGGGCATGTCATCAGAGAACACCGACTTCTGCTTTGCTGAGTGCATCAACAGCCATGAGAAGTAAAAATCCAGTCAATTCTGGCCCCTCGATAGACTCAAAACTGACACCAAATGTGACTTAAAAGATCTGTCTTCCCACATACTGGTTTCCTGACAGCAGCACAGATATGAAATCACCAAGGGCAAAGTAGTTGTCATGACCATATTTTTTTTTCTTGCTGAACCAGCAATTTGGGAGCTAAAACTTCTAAACTGTCTTTTACAAAAGAAGGTATATCCACTCCATCACAGCAGTTAACTCAGGATTAAAGAGCAAGAATAAACCTAAGAATGTGCTGAAGCTGTGCCTTTTGTCTTTAAATACTTCAATGAAATATCAGGAAAATATCTGAATTTAGAGGAAAAACAATACTACAGTGCACTACAGTAGCCAAGGTTAACATCAGCTATATCTGCAAGACAGCAGCAGAGTCAAGAGAGCGCTGGCGAGAGCCTTTCCTTCTCTTAAGGACATCCTCTCTCCCTATTAAGCAACCTGTTGGTTAAAAATCCTCTTTCGTAAATTTTAGAAGTGGGATCCAAGCCACAGTTTGCACATGTGGATTCCCCTGTTAAGATCATATATTTATCCCTGAAGGAGGGTTTATGTTTAGGTAAATATCATTACAAGAAAAAGGAGAAGGAAAAAAAAAAACAGTTAAGTTCAAATAATTCCTATTGACTGGAAAAAGTACTTTAAAAAAATTACCCAGCATGTCAGAACAAATGAGCCAGATGATAAAAAAGGGCAATTCAAGAGAGTCTTGTGCACTGGAAGTCCTCCTCTACACTTCCACATTACAGCACAGAGGTTTAAGTTAGGTTTTAAGTTCCTGTTTGAGAGCATCAACAAGAGTTATCCTTTTCTCCCAGTTTAAGACAGAAATAGTTATGACTGAATGCTGGAAATGGCTTTGAGATTAATACAGCTTATTCCATCTGAACGCCGAGTCTTTTGCAACTGCCTGGAACAAGGAACAGACGTCTCTTAGAACATAGTTTTGAGAAGGAAAAGGGCTGTTCTCTGTTTTATTTAATAAATCCAGCAGATTAATGAACTGCTATATACAAAGGTATTATTAAGGCAGAAGCCAACACTCCAGTTGCTCATACACATCCTGAATTTTACAAATCTGCATTAAATTTACAGACTCTGGCACTGTGGTAACTGTCATGTAGAGAAAAGGACCTTTCTTCTTTCTTGTTGGGAAAAGATTTTCTGTACTGACAACAACACACAAAAGCAAAGAACATCTCTTGAAATATAATCAGTAAAGGAAATAAGACAATATTTAACCATAAGGTTAGTATATGGCAATTTGCCTACAGCACCTTCTCCTGAGCACACATTTAATGATCATAGTAGAGACTAAAAAGAGAAGCCCATTCTCTAAAAGCATTTATACTAATATATAATAAAAGCAAAGGGTTTTAATTCTAAATTTCCATTCCCACTACTTCATGAATTACGAGGGGATCTGGCATTGTTCTGCTGGCTTTCATGGAAGGTCATCTGCCCAGTGCAGGCATAGGTGGCTTCAGGAGTACTGAGATAGTTTAAGTGAAATGAACAATTTCATACTTCAGTGCTTGGTAGGCAACACTGATTCCATCTGCAAAGTGGTCAGCCTGGGTTTCAGAGTGAAATTTCTGCATTACAGAGATGCACCCTGTAGGACTCTCCTCTGATTCCAGCAGAAATCTCAAACATAGCTCTGCTTAAACACTATGAAATATACAAAAAAGAAAGGTGGCATCAAAATGCTAGGTAAAGCCCTAGGCTTAGAAAACCTGACATAACTGAACCTGTGTGTCACTGCTTCCTCAGTAAATGGACTTGGATCTCTGTCTCTGTGTCCAGTTCCATTTCTGTCCTCCACCTTTCTATTTAGACTGCAAACCTCCAGTGCAAGGGCTAGACCTCACTGTATGTTTGTATACAGCCTACTACAATCATTATGCAAATAAAAATAACATGGGAAACCGTCAGATGAGAGATACTCCAGTTAAAGTACAAACTAAAACATGTGTGGAATGAAACAGAAAGCAGACAAACCTACAGATGGACAAGGCCTCCTCTTTTCCACTTTTTAAAGGATACTGCAAGTGTCCAAGCACAAATAAAAAGGGGGCTTATGCATCCTATGCTCAGAAAGAAATCACGGTTGCAAATCTAATATGGGAATACTGATTTTGTTTTTTCTCTCCAGAACTAAACACATCAAAACAGCTTCAGACAGGCTTCCCCTAAAATGGAAAGGGTGCTTGATGCAAGTGTCAGAGAGAAAACCAGATGCAGTGACTTCTGTCTATGAAAACTGGCTCTTTTGATGCCTCTTAGAGCGGTCCCCTGCTAGTGCAGCAGGCAGGGATAACGATGGAGTTACCTACTTTATAATAGTCATACAATAGGCCAAGAGCAGCAGCACTGTCCTCATCACCATTTATGCTCATCATAGCCTTGGTAGCTGCTGTTAGGGGATTCTCCAAATACGACTTCCAGGCTTCATCTTCGCTGGTGTAGGCTCGTCTGGTGTTGAATGAAGTGTCATTTGGCACTAAGGCCACAAGTCGCTTGTTACTGCATAGACAGGAAGAATAAAATGGTGATCCAGGAGGGATTACTTTATTCACAAGGCATGTTAAAGAACATCACATAGCTCAATGAAAGCGATATGATTACATCATGCAAGCATCTCTGTATTAAACTTGGTGGCATAAATATTTATCAGTATTAGGTATCTTCAGTACTTAGCCAAAAAAGTTTAAATGTGTGCAGATCTTGTGATAATAATTCAAATGTATTTTTATTAATATACAGACAGAGCTATCAAAATATTTAAAACTATTTGGAAAAAAACGAAACAACAATATAAGAGCATTTTGCCCGAATGTTTTTGCTAGATGTACATTTGATTAGGGAAAAACACATTTAACTGAAATCAGTTATAATATGGCATGAACATAAAAAGAAGTGTCTAATACTAATCTAGTGTTCATCTAAACTGAGTACAGTTGAGTATTTAATAACAGTATTTAATAAGGGTACACCTTATAACTGAGCTATTCTCTGCTTTTGGAATGCAATTTGTCTGTAATCTCAGAGAGATTTTCTGTAACAGGACATGAGCAATGGGTCCAGTGGATGGAGCAGAAGAAGTCAACATATTTGGTCTCAATTCCCACTTTATCAATCACCACATCTAGTTACAGACCCATGGCAGTACACACAAGACCATTAGTAAGTGGGATTTGCAACAGAGCAGTTTCTTCCAGCCTGAAAGTGGTACAAACTGACCGGTGCCTGTGTATATCATGGGAGAGGCTGCTGCACCACAGCTATGGCTGAAATTTCCAGTATAATAGAAACATAAATGAAGATAATAGTACCTGCATTTGTAAAACTCAGGGATAAAAGAGCTAGGGGAAAACCAAAAAAAGTAGCATTCCTATTACACAAGATAGTAGGCAAACAGATTAGGCAGGGAAATAGTGGAGCGAGGGGTGTGCTGCTTATTGCATGTTGCAAGAGCACTGACAAGAATTGTGGCTCAGGTTACAAGCATCATGATGAAACTTTTAACACATTACATCTTAGAAATTTGAAAGCTGCAAAGATGGTGGAATAACTGAATATACTGACTTAACTGGTGAAAGTTGTAGCTATTCCCGGTGACCTTCATAAAACATTTCTCGCTATCTTCTACACAAAAACTGTTCATTATTCAGTCCTCTCTTTGCTCTCCCCTACCTGCAGCGGTGTCAGCTCCACAGACCTAACCCAACCAACTGCCGCTGTTGCACAGAGAGCTGCATTCAAACACTGCACAACCGAGCCTTCTACTTGATTTCAGAAATAGGACTTGATAAAAGCACAACTGAACCCACACGGTAGGTGCTCTTGGAGGCCGGGAGCGTGTCTTGCCTGCAGCCCCCAAGCTGCAGTGACCAGCAGGTTGGGGCTTTGCCCAGGGCTGTGCCACTGCAAAATCCATGCTCTGGTGTTTAAGGAAGAGGAGGGAGATGGTGGAGATTATAATCTCTACGGTACAGAGCACTGTTTACAAATGTCTTTATTTAATGAAAAACAAAATAATCCACCTGGTACACAGAGCACAGTTTTGAGCTCTGTGGGGGAAGAGAGCATTTCGTAGCTTTATATCACAACATACAGCCAACAATTACAGTTCAGATTATAGTTTCCTTTCATGTAAAATATCTGGATTTTTAGAAGCTTCCTTTCTTTTCCGAGGGCCTTTCTCTCTGCCTGGCCTTTTGCTGTCTCTTCTAAAGATTTTTGTCCTTCTTGTTACCACATGCACATTTGTGTTGTTACAGGTTTGCTTCAGCAAGCAAAGCTGAAGCATAAATTAAGGGGCCAAGGAAAGACAGAGAGAACTGCTAGGTCTGCTTGCCTTTTCAATACCTTATTGTTAGAGACTCAAATCAGATTTGCAACAGCCCCGCTGTTTGTGCCAGAGGTAGCTGAGGGCCTGTTCCCACTCTGGAGTAGCCAATTCTCCCTGGCTCAGAGGCAATTATTCCAGGCAAGGATTCTCCTTTCCTCAACAAAGCTCCCCTTCAGCTAAGCCCAGGCTGTTTCACCGCATGGGCGGCTGCCCATTGCAATGCACAAAATACCACTCGCTCTCCTTCCTGTAGCAATCTTACCTTACAATCAATAACTGCCTTTTGTTACTCGGAGCGCTCATAGCCATGCGATAACCATAACTGATTTATGAGCACTACAGGCAGACTGCGAGATACCCTTTAAAAACACACCTTTTAAGAGTTGGGCTGTGTTTGTCTGCAGATATGCTGGAAGGGAGGAGTCAATCTCTGCTGCTCTAACTTAGTCAAGACAATCTTAAAGCAATGAAGAGAGCACTGTCCCTCAAAGGTGTTGTAAACGATTGTGCTGGGGAGAAGCTAAAGTAAAGGAGATACATGCTCTAGGAACAGCCACTCAGTAAGTAAACAGTGGAATGGCTGGAAAGGCACAGGTGCACAGACCTAGAGCCTCCCAAACATCTCCCCAGAGCATATTTTCTCTAAAATCCAGGTTTTCACGTTTTAAAACTAAATATCCGTCTCCTCTGGCTGGAGAGATGATCTGCAGCATAATCAACCGACACGCTCATTGTGTTTACTCTGCAAACAGACTGAAAGAATAGTACTAAGAAAAATAAAAAACTTCCTCATCACCCCCATCCCTGTAATCAGCTCTGTGGGAGGTTAATGGTCAGACCTAATTATCATGATTTAACATAGTCACTCATTTCAAAGATTATATCCAAAGCAGTCAGCCAAAACAACTGTGCTCACTTTAAGAAAACTTCTCTATTAATTAAGGTCGTTTGGATGGGAGGGAGGGTTTCTCTTCAGGAATGAGACTTGCGTGCACACACACATGCCCTTTCCTTTTCCATGACTGCTGAACCTCCTGGACAATTTCAGCCAAATGTGACAGAGGGATAGGAAAGTCCCCCATAACCAGAGAAGATAAATACCTTATATTTTAATATATGTCAAGAAAACCCAACCTCCTGAGTGAGGTTCTGCACAGGTAAGCTCCCCTGGTCCCATCAGGCACCCTTCCATGCCTGGGCACCCCGAGCTGTTCCAGCTGTGTAACTGATGACAGCAGGCAGCTGCTTGGAGAATGACTCACTCTGGTGTCACCAGGACCATGGGGAAGACAAAGGGTGACACCTAGGTGAAACATAAGAGCATTCTCACTGAAGAGACCTGCTCTGAACGCCCCACTTGTGAGAAAAGCCTCAGTCGGAGCCTGCAATTAGCAACACATCTACGAATCTTATCAAAAAGCTGCAAATCCATCAGTGACCGCATTCAGAGAGAACCACTCTCTTATGGAAGGAAGATGGGCCAAGATTGCAAGTGGAGGGCTCCCATTCAACCTGGCCAGCAAGATCAGCAAATATCCCCTGTAGTCCCAGGCACACCTTCTAAATAGCCTGCCAAGGAGCAGAGAACAAGCCCAACCCTGACCCTGCCGCTCCTCACTCGGGCTAGCCCACCACCCCTCCATGTGGCAGTCAGGATGTGTGCTAACCAGAACACAGCACTAGGGACATGCCTGTACAAGCTGAAAGCACACCATTATTTTACCACGGAGATACAGCTTTGAGCATACTTTGTGCCTAAAAAAAGTACGTTTCCTTTCAAGCTATCAGTTGAGCTTCTAGTGAATGCAAAATGTTTCAGTTGTTTTATGTTAAACAGTAGTAGGTGGTTTTGTATCTTAATTTATAAGTGTGTGGGGATGAAAGCTATTTTCTGAGGAATGGTCTAGCTTAGGAGCTAGATTGCCCTGACTTTTGAGCGTTTATGTCAAGACTAAGAACTCCAGATGGACTTTATTTTGCAAACTCTTCACCCCCTGCCCCCCAGCTGTTCAGTAGAGATTTTCCGGTTTGTACCATCTTACATGATTTGTGTGCTTTCCTCGTAGGAAGAAGATACATCTTAAGTTTTCCAGATTTATACCAGTTACGGTGATTTCTGCATCTTTTGAACTAATATTTTTGAACTTCTTTGAAATGAAGATTATGCAATTTTATAAAACCCTACACAAGTGTAGTGTATAAATAAAGATGTCCAAAACTGTCCTCACTTCATTTCAGTTACTGTAGTACAACAACGTAAATTGGAGAAGGACATTGTATTTAATGTCAATAAATTAGCTGAATGGAAAGGGCTGGCCTTTCAAGCTCTTCTTCAGATTAGAGATAATGAACTTTCAACAGCCAGCACTTGGGGCTATAGAATCCTACTAGAGGGAAGTTCTCACCCAGCTTGATGCAATTTGTGAATTAGCTTACACAGAATCAGAAATGCCCATTAACACATTCATGAACAATGGTGAAAGGCCGCAGCTTGCATTTTATTCAGAAACAAGATGTCCTGCCTGCCAGTCTCTCTCGGCCAATTTTGATGCTCAAGAGCTTTCTGTTGATTTGCAAAATTCATGCAGCCCTCGACGTCTTTGCTAAATTTGCCATTGAACATAAATCAGACTGACGCGGCCATGCTGCTTCAAGTACGGTGCATCCTACTCTCCTCCATCATACATTCAGCATTACATCCTGATACAGTTGGTGCTAGTGGGGAAGAAAGTCTCCTCCTGCCTGCCCCCCAACTTTTGCTTTGCCCAGGAAATTCACTCCTGAAACAGAAAGCAGACTGCTAAACTACCAAGGTGGGCACCCAGACCAAGTATTTCCTGAGGGTTTTTTGAATTGCCTCTTTGGACATTGCATTTGTTCTTTCAACAAACTTAAAAAACCAACGTTAAGTTGCAAGAATCGAGGTGCGCCACACATATCCCTGCAGACTTCTTTGCCCCCTGATAATGCATTACGACTTCCCCCGCCCTGCAAAGGCCATGTGCCAGGTGGGAACACAGCAAGCAATGTGTGTGAGGCAGCAGGAGAACGGGAGGAATCCCTGTTCCCAGGTTTCAGCCCAGGCCTGAGGCTTACTATTCTTATGCCTGTGAGACAGGAGTGCCAAGCACATCTGCACACCATCCTCTGCAAGCTGTCCCTTCAGGAGAGGAGATTGGAGGCTTTGGTCCATACAGCTGCCATAAAGCACACAGAAATTTTAGCACCAAATGACTGGAAAAGGCAAGACAGACTCATGTCACCCTGGCTCCCAGCTCAGCACGTCAAGGCCATAAGATATTTATCATAAGCTCCTTTTTTGTTGGATGATAAGGAAGTGCATGGGGCAACTGTCTGCAGTTGGGAAACCCTGAGAGAAATACAAACCCTAAAACAAGATGCTGACCAAAGGGACTACTTTTTGTGTTGCATGCAGGCACACAACACACACCATGTTGCATCCTGGGTTTCTGATCCCTTAATTGTCCAGATCAGAGACCTGGCTGAAGAATGCTGTGACTCAGTGTGCTATGGGAAGAACACTTGCCTGCTTAGTCTCTCCTCCAGTGCAAAGTAAGAAATGGAGAACTTCAGGAACACCTGTGTTTCATTTGGTGTGACAAAATGCATAGGAGCACGCTCCAGCCACATCCAAGAGCTGGAAAAAGAGCTGAAGCTCCCGCTTCAGTTTTGACATAGCTAAGGAGGGCAGACTGTGATCATTTACAAGCATTTCAGTAGCTCTAAAGACCTTTCTAAATTTAGTTTACACTTACACAACGCACAGTTCAGCTGCAAGGCTACTGTAAAACAGATTTAGAACAGATGTGCATACAATGCGCCTTACAACTAACACACATACATAGGAATTCACACGCACAAACTACTGTGACCATTTAAAAGGCAGCTAAGGACAGATCCCACAGAAGCTTGGTAAGTTAACAAACTTTAGATTCCATATCATAAATTTTTGTCTGTGTTTATTATACAAAGAAGTATAAATCAAAGCTAGCCCTAGTGCTTGAAACCATTTGTTCTAGAGATTCTAAGGTTAGCCCAAATTTACTACCCTCAGCATACTGCTTTGCCTATTTGCCTAGACATCAAATTAAAAAAAAAAAAAACACACACACAAAACCAAAAAACCCCACACATGGGTGACTCACTGCAAGTTTTGATTTATTTAGTTTTTTTTTAAAAAAAAAAAAAAGAGTTTAGACTGCTCGGGATTTATTGCCAAAAGTATAATTAAAAAGTCAGCAACATTGTTGTTTCAATTAGATAATAGTGTTCCGTTAAAACTACAAAGGAGCATAAATGTTTAACGAACAGGAAAATTATGGCCCATGTGTCTTGGTATTTTGTCTTTCATAGTCAACAATCAAATCGTTCCCAGAAGCATGAACAGGTCTCCAAAATGCACTTAGCCCAATCCAGTGAGCATATAAATATACAAATGACTTGAGCGTGAAGGAAAATCAAAGCATGTAGACCACCAGGAAACCAGAAGATAAGACGCCCTCTGGCCCAGCCAGCAGTCCACACCAAGGAAAAAACTCTCATTAAAGTGGCTGAGTAATTTTGCCTAGTAATGAATGCAGGTTTGGGACTCTCACAATTTTTGGACAATTATTCTTTTTGAGTGCAAGGCAAATCTGAACAAGATTAAACCTGTTAAATGATTAAAAGAAATTATTTTACCTTTACAAAACATTCTGAGAGGAAGTAAAATAATACACTGAGAGCAAAAACAGCAAATGGCAAAACAGACTAGTTCAACAATTAGATGCCTACTAGAAGTTTTATTTGTTTTTACTCAGAACCAAAATAACTTGAGCATGTAATAGTGATTAAAAAGATTAAAACAAATAGGTGATTCATTAACATTGACAAAAAATTATTATTATGTATGTCAAAGTGGAGGGACGAAAAAGAAATCTGACACAAGGATTAAATACATACAGTAAATGCCTACTGAGGACTAGTTCAAATAGGCAATTACTCACCCTGAGACAGACTTTTTACACCTATGATTTCGGAGACTTTTTCTGCTTCACTTTTAATTAAATAGTATTTCTACCAGACAATCTTTTTTTATTAGTAGTGCACTAAGTAGCCTGTTGCCCTTTTTTTTTTTTTAAACCAAGCAGAAAACAGTCTCAAAAAAAAAAGCAGGTTTCAGCATATTTATAAAAAAACGACATCTCAAAAATTGAGGATACTCTGGAGCTCACAACTTTGTGGCAGTAGCTAACAGAGTTATCAGAACTAGCAACTAGCAATTACGTAGCAGCTTCAGATCAGGCCACGCTCTGTTTTGCTAAGAAGTGTACTTCCAACATGCATAGCACCCAAGGTTCTAGCTGACTTGAAGCAGCCAGCAGTAGGCTTTAAAATTAAAAACAGGCCACGACAAGGCTTCCCAGACCTGCTACAGCTTAACCTGACCCTTGACCCTGTGGCCCTTGTTCATTCATTGCTTCCACAGAGTTAATGGGAATGGAAGAGTTCTTACACCGATAGCACTGCTTGCTGTTTTTTCGGAATATGAAATCTTCTACACAGTCAGAAGGAAAACGTGAATTCAACAACTGAGCGATCCTAAGAGTCAAGATTTCCCACGAATATTTAGAAAAAGCACACAAAACCAAAAATATACTTTACAGAACAACTAAAATACAGATTTATGGAAGATGCCATTATCTTCCAGTATTAGGAAAATTAACAAATCTACATAAACTTCAAGGCTGGAGACACATTCTCAAGCTACAGGTATGTTGCAATATTTGACTGCCCCACAGTTCACATGCACTTAATATGGTTTCCTTGGTTAAATATTTCATAAGCAACAGTTCTCAGCTTTATGAAGTTAGTACTGCCAAAGAAGAACAGGACAGTGTCCTGGTATACCGGGATGTCTGAACTAATTACTTATCTTCTTTTAATTAGCTACTACTGTCATAATCACTGATTAAAAAGCTAATGAAGATTCATCCCAGGATGAATTCCATGGGAAAAAATATTTAAGGCAACCATCAATGGTCTGCACTGGATTAATATTTGTGAAAATATTTGACAACCAGTGTCAGCCAGTGTAATATCATTTCCCCTTCAGATGTCCCTGCCAGAATGAGAATGATGATGTCCCTGCTGACCCTTCCACAGGGGAGGGGTTATATGATTGTTACAATCAAGTAAGTGACCTGGGAAAATCCCCTCCCTCCTGTTCCGCTTTGATCTTCAGTCTGGTCTCAGACTTCAGCACCAGAGAGACAGCAGTGTTACAGCAAGACGTAGTAACCATTTGATACCCTTACTCCTCTCAGTTAAGCTTATGGTTCCAAGTTCTATGAGGTTCTGCACACCAACTTTCCACCTTCCTTGCGCAGAGATGGTTTTCTAGGGAACATTCGCAACAGCATGTCTGGCATTTGAAAATTGCAGGCACTAAACACCTCCAATTCCTGTTTCTCAATTTATTCCTGGATTAGTAACACTTTGGAAAATTCATCTCAATGGATGCCTTATCCAGACACCCAGCAGTGGAAAAAAAATAGTAGTGTCTGACCTAATTGCCACTCAGCATTTGCTGATGGGAAACATGTTTGGGTCTCAAAGAAAAAATTAAGAACAATTCACAGAATCACACTGTAAACCATAAACGCCCTTTGTTGTTATAGTACTAGATGCTTAAGTTAAATATTATGAAGGCAGCATCTACATTTACACACTGAGGAGGAAATAGGAAACCAGGGCAAAATTACTCTGTGAAGAGTCCAGGACCAGCTTCTGCCACAGACACTACCAAGGAGCAAGCTGGATGTGAACGTGCCTCCACTGACACACAGGAGCAGGTCTGAACCCATTCCCACCTCCAGGCTCGCTCTCCCCTCAGTTATTTACCTACAAGCACATGCTCAGCTGCAGACCCAGGCTGCCCCAAGTCCTCCTTAATGTGGTCCGTCTGAGCATGCCCCAGCCCTCTCTACCTGGTGTCCCAAGCAGCTGTTGCACATACTGGGGGTGTTGGAAGCCTGACCAGCCTGACTGACAGGCATCATGCGGCTAGCCGGCTAGCAGGAGAGCCACAGCGACCAGTGCACTCGGGCCTGCTACCAAGCCTGCTCCTTCGTGCAACTGCAGTCCCAGCCTAGGTGGGACTCACAACTTTACGCAACACCAGAAGCAGTGGGGACACAACTGCAGCATTTAGCAGGCAGATCCCAAGTGGTTGTACAATCACTGTTCCTCAGTCACAGGAGTACTGGCAATCTCTAAAACCGTGTTAAGTCTCACAAGTATTGAGGTAACTAGCTTCACTGATGCACTACAGCCATTAATCTGGAGTTCTGTGGTGATAATTTTTTTCTGTACACTACAGTAACAACAACTTTCCAACCTATAAATGCAGAAGTGAACCCTGGAATCATCTTTACATCCTGCAAAGGGGACGCTCCCTCCTCTTCACCCTATGCCCCCCCACGGCCTCCATTCAATCCTCAGGATCCCCTCGTGATGGCTCTGGAAGCAGCTTCTCGGACATCCCAAACGTTCATATAGAGGCAGGGACACACATTTCCTTCTGCAGAGGTTCTAGTTTGAGCAGTTCTGTCTTTAACACCTGCCATTTGCTTGCACCCCCTCCGCATATGAAGAACCCAGACCAATGAAAAATGGATGTTAAAAATAACCTCAAAGAGGAGAACAGGCTACTCTCAACCCAACGCTCACCTGAGCCAGTTCTCTAGCTGCACAAACAGTTCTACTGACACAGCTGAGAGGGCGGAATGGAGGCAGGAACAAGGGACCACAGCCTGCTTAAGTTGGTACTGCCTCTGAAAAATGCATGTGAAATCATGCCTTATCTCTTCTGACTTATAGGAGTTTGTGGAAGAAAGAAGGCAAGACCCAGCTTTGGCAGAAAGACTAAAGGGAAAGAGGGAGATCTGCACACTGTCTGTCTTAAGGATAACCTCCCCTTCCAAGCTCCTCAATTAGCATTAGAATCAAACGACTTGTTCTTTAGCATTTTCACCTGACTGTCCACCTTCCGTTCTTAAGGCTGATGGTGCAGGTAGCACTAAAGCACCCCTGTCCCGGCTCCTCCCTCCAAAGAGGGACGCTGCAGGCAGCCCTGCAGAGCTGTTGTGCAGCGGGACGTACCACCTCTCCAGAAAACCTGGCAAATCCCGCTGAAGGATGAGACAGGAACATATTTTTCCACACTTTCCATATCCCCTCAGCTGCCTAGCCTTCTGCATCAGCACTTTACTAGCACAAATCCCACAAACACATGTCCAATGACACTGACAAACTAACTGACCTCAAAATAATGAGCTTCCCTCTCCAGTCTTGCCTGTAAGGAAGATCTGTTTTTAAGTAAAAGAAAGGCCATGTGGAGGAGAATAATATTGTACTCTCTGGATTAGGTTTTAATTGAATATAATTAGAGCCTAAAAAAAAAAAACCAAACCCTTCCCATGCAAACTCCCCCCACCGATCCAGTATCTCATTCCACTTGATCATCTTTTCTGAAAACAAATGTATTTGTTTCTCATGTTACACTTCTGCACAGAAAGCCCAGGGGATTTCTTTACTTTTTATTTCCTTTCCAAACTCTTACCTACCACCTATGAATTTTCTAAACACCTTAACCAGAAACAGATCACAGGCATACCTGCCACGGGGGAAGTGCTGTTACTTGAGGGTACGTGCTCTGCAGTGCTCTTACATTCCTCACAGTGGTAACAGCAGTAGCACTACACAGAGCGGGGGATGAAGGGCATTAATGCTCCAGTCTCAGTAGTCTACACCTATGCCATACTGTTCCTGTTGGGAAGGAAGGACAGTCCTATAGCTTAGTAGCATCCTAGACCCAGAGGGGAACCACTTTTGCCTTAGTTTCTGTAGTCTTACATGAGTTAGGTTTACACTGCACTGGTTTTTAGTTTCAAAGCTGACTGTGGTACAAAGTCGGTCCTTCTCCCACCCCCATATTCCGCTCCCGTTACCTGCGGTTGATCCGCTGCAGCCTAGTTTCTGACTCTTTGCCAAAACTACCAGCAACTAGCCTCGGCCAGCGAGTAACATGCAGTTCTGGAACTGACCATTGCGTTGGGATGTCCTCAATCACTGCTTGTCAGCTCTCGGCTCCTTCACAGTTAATCTGGTTCCCCTCCCAACTCAATGACTGCTCCTTCGACTGCTCCTTCTGCTGCTCCTCCCTGCCTCACCGGCATCCCTCAGGGCTCTGTCTTTATTCCCTTCCTTGCACTTAAATCATTTACTGCTCTTATCTGGCCACCTAAGGCATTAGTTCCCATCCCCACTCAGACAAATTCCCAAACTCCACCTTTCCCAACTCCTTCCACAGTCGGTTTAATTTCAGATAAATAACTACCGTCGCACCATCCCACTGCCAGCTGATGACTGAAAAGGCTAGGTCTAACATTATTTTTTTAATCTTTGTCCTCTGAAATGCCCCATCTCTTCCCTATCAGGGCGGCCAACCCCGCTGTTTTCTTTTGTCGGGTAACCTTTCTTTCACTCCTTGACAGACAGGCTGTCACCAAGCCTCTCTCGGGCCGACGCCTCTAACGCCAGGCCCCTCCTCTCTCCCTCCTCGGCCACAAAGGCTCCCGGGGAGCCCAACGAGGGCTCGCAGGAGCAGCGCCGAGCGTCGCCCAGCTCCCACCCGCGGCTGGGCCGCTCCTACCCGCGCCCCGCCACACGCGAGGGGCCTCGCCTGCGAACTGCGAACAACGCTGCTCGGCCCGCGCCCCGTTGCCCTCCTGCAGACACACNCGCCGCGCCCCCCGCCAGGCCCCGGCCCTCACGCCGAGCCGCCATGGCAGGCACACGGACATCGGCCGTACCGGGGCGGCCGGGGAAAGGGAGTAAATAAAAACGACCCCCGGTTCCGGGCCGATCGGCGCGGAGCGCTGATGGCATGGGACGCACGCTGGAGCAGAGCAAGGCGCCGGCGGGGCGCCGCACGGCTACCGGGGCGGCCGGGGAAAGGGAGTAAATAAAAACGACCCCCGGTTCCGGGCCGATCGGCGCGGAGCGCTGATGGCATGGGACGCACGCTGGAGCAGAGCAAGGCGCCGGCGGGGCGCCGCACGGCAGCTCCCGGCGCCTCTCCCCGCCCCGCGACGGGCTCCTCTCCCGCCGAGCCCAC